>CM046858.1:30931955-31192679 GCA_025617745.1 Heliocidaris erythrogramma | reverse complement strand
GTTTACCGCCGTTTGAGACCTGCGCAGAAACAGCCGCCGAGGATCTATGGACTTCCAAAGATCCACAAGCCTGATATCCCGTTGCGCCCTATTGTATCATGCGTTGGCTCTTTTGCTTATAACACTTCGAAGTTCCTCGCCGATATTCTCGCGCCTCTAGTCGGTTTATCCGAGCACGCCGTCCGCAACTCCGCATCCTTCGTTGATTTCCTGCGCAGCGAGACCATACTTGACCACGAAGTTATGGTCTCATTCGATGTGGTATCGTTATCGTGGAGTCATTTGAGGAACGCGCGCTGGAGATCTGCCCACCCGATTGCGCCCCGAGGGTGTGGAAGCGCTACGTTGATGATACTTTCATCATTACCTCCAGATCATCCGCCAATGATCTACTCGAGCACATGAACGCGCAGCAGTCCTCTATCCGTTTTACTATGGAGACAGAAAGGGGACGAGCGCATCGCCTTTCTTGATACCATGGTGCACCGCGACACTGAAGGCCGTTTGACTTCTACCGTATACAGGAAGCCCACGCATACCGATCAGTATTTGGCTTTTGATTCGCATCATCCGAAGTCCGTCAAGCGCGGGGTAGTGAAGTGTCTCTACGAAAGAGCCTCACGAATCGTGTCCAAACCCCAATGCACAGCGATAGAGAAGCAACACGTCTCCTCAGCGCTCATTGACAATGGCTATCCCGAGTCATTTGTGAATCGCGCCTCCCGGAAGAAGCACACAACTCCCGAGGAACCTAGCCGTTTCAAGTCCACCATTGTTCTCCCGTATGTTGATAACATTGCGCACCTACTCCGCCGGCGCTTGGAAAAGCATGATATTCGCGTTGTGTTTAAGTCCGACACAACTATTCGCAGCCAGCTGGTCCACCCGAAGGACCCTGTCCTCCCGAATAGGCGCGATGGAGTTGTCTACAAGATCCCATGTTCGACCTGTGACAAGGTTTATATTGGCGAGACTGGTAGACCCGTCGGGGAGCGCATGCATGAACATCGCCGGGATGTTCGCCTCGGACGCACTGATAGCTCGGCTGTTGCTGAGCATGCTTGGACTGCCGAGCACTATCCCGGCTGGGATAATATCAGTTGCGTTGCGCAGGACAAGCATTGGTACACGCGCCGGGTGAAAGAAGCTATTCAAATCCGATTGCACTCGAATAACATTAACAGGGATAACGGCATTGACATCCCTAACGAATGGCTATCTGCTATTCAGCGCCACGCAGCTAACCGGTTAGAACCGGCCAAGGATAGCGCGCCCCCCGCCGACACGGCAGGGAACAACACCGCGCCCGGTGATTGGTCAACGGCAGCGACCAATCACAGCGCCGACACGGCAGGGAACAATGCCGCGCCCGGTGATTGGTCAACGGCAGCGACCAATCACAGCGCGAGTGGTCCGAGCGTACATCCGGCCGCTCCGGGCTATTTAAGACCCGCTCAGCGTGATCTCGGCTCATTGTCTATGACTAAGGCTAGCAGTATATAGCAGCCGAAACGTCAGACTACCTACGTTTACGTTTGCACATCGTGAGACAACTGATTAACTCTCTTCAATTAAGTTATTCCTATTCCACTCCATTGAAAAACAAGAACTCGGGCCAATTTGGATAGATTGAAGACATTGGGCGTTTTAGACAAAAATGATGACCGCCATACCTTCAGCTATTTTCTTAAAAAATTGTCAGATTCATATTTCATATTTCTCAGTATAACACGGTATAACGCGTTTTACGTGTTACACCAAGTTATACCGCGTTAATATCGCGTTGTTCACAGTTATAACACAGATGATATACATATCTGTGTTACAACCGTGAACAACGCGTTATAAAGTCGCATAACGCGGTATAACGCGGTATAGCAGAATTGGCCAGATTTAACACATCTGTGCTTTTTCACAAATAATGATGACCCCGGACCTGCAGCTATTTTCTCAAAAAATTTCAAATTCATATTTCATCACTATTCCACTAAATGCAAAAAATATGAATTCAGGCCGCATTGGCCATATTTAACACATTTGGGTTTTTCGTCCCAAATGATGACCCAGGACTTGCAGCTTTTTATTGAAATTCTTTTTTTTTCAAATTCATATTTCATCATACGTTTGCACATCGTGAGACAACTGATTAACTCTCTTCAATTAAGTTATTCCTATTCCACTCCATTGAAAAACAAGAACTCGGGCCAATTTGGATAGATTTAAGACATTGGGCGTTTTCGCCAAAAATGATGACCCCATACTTGCAGCTATTTTCTTAAAAAATTGTCAAATTCATATTTCATATTTCTCAGTATAACACAGTATAACGGGTTTTACGTGTTACACCGAGTTATACCGCGTTAATATTGCGTTGTTCACAGTTATAACACAGATGATATACATATCTGTGTTATAACCGTGAACAACGCGTTATAAAGTCGCATAACGCGGTATAACGCGGAATAGCGAGGTAAATCACGTAAAACGTCTATGACAGGGTATTTCTCAGTATAACACGGTATACGCTGAAGTAGGCCATTCCTATGCCACTGTATCTAAAATCATGAAATCAGGCAGAATTGGCCAGATTTAACACATCTGTGCTTTATCGCAAATAATGATGACCCCGGACCTGCAGCTATTTTCTCAAAAAATTTCAAATTCATATTTCCTCGCTAAAGTAAGTTATTCCTATTCCACTCCATTGAAAAACAAGAACTCGGGCCAATTTGGATAGATTGAAGACATTGGGCGTTTTAGACAAAAATGATGACCGCCATACCTTCAGCTATTTTCTTAAAAAATTGTCAGATTCATATTTCATATTTCTCAGTATAACACGGTATAACGCGTTTTACGTGTTACACCGAGTTATACCGCGTTAATATCGCGTTGTTCACAGTTATAACACAGATGATATACATATCTGTGTTACAACCGTGAACAACGCGTTATAAAGTCGCATAACGCGGTATAACGCGGTATAGCAGAATTGGCCAGATTTAACACATCTGTGCTTTTTCACAAATAATGATGACCCCGGACCTGCAGCTATTTTCTCAAAAAATTTCAAATTCATATTTCATCACTATTCCACTAAATGCAAAAAATATGAATTCAGGCCGCATTGGCCATATTTAACACATTTGGGTTTTTCGTCCCAATGATGACCCAGGACTTGCAGCTTTTTATTGAAATTCTTTTTTTTTCAAATTCATATTTCATCATACGTTTGCACATCGTGAGACAACTGATTAACTCTCTTCAATTAAGTTATTCCTATTCCACTCCATTGAAAAACAAGAACTCGGGCCAATTTGGATAGATTTAAGACATTGGGCGTTTTCGCCAAAAATGATGACCCCATACTTGCAGCTATTTTCTTAAAAAATTGTCAAATTCATATTTCATATTTCTCAGAAAAACACAGTAATAACGGGTTTTACGTGTTACACCGAGTTATACCGCGTTAATATTGCGTTGTTCACAGTTATAACACAGATGATATACATATCTGTGTTATAACCGTGAACAACGCGTTATAAAGTCGCATAACGCGGTATAACGCGGAATAGCGAGGTAAATCACGTAAAACGTCTATGACAGGGTATTTCTCAGTATAACACGGTATACGCTGAAGTAGGCCATTCCTATGCCACTGTATCTAAAATCATGAAATCAGGCAGAATTGGCCAGATTTAACACATCTGTGCTTTATCGCAAATAATGATGACCCCGGACCTGCAGCTATTTTCTCAAAAAATTTCAAATTCATATTTCCTCGCTAAAGTAAGTTATTCCTATTCCACTCCATTGAAAAACAAGAACTCGGGCCAATTTGGATAGATTGAAGACATTGGGCGTTTTAGACAAAAATGATGACCGCCATACCTTCAGCTATTTTCTTAAAAAATTGTCAGATTCATATTTCATATTTCTCAGTATAACACGGTATAAACGCGTTTTAACGTGTTACACCGAGTTATAACTCGGTGTAACACGTAAAACGCGTTAATATCGCGTTGTTCACAGTTATAACACAGATGATATACATATCTTGTTTACAACCGTGAACAACGCGTTATAAAGTCGCATAACGCGGTATAACGCGGTATAGCAGAATTGGCCAGATTTAACACATCTGTGCTTTTTCACAAATAATGATGACCCCGGACCTGCAGCTATTTTCTCAAAAAATTTCAAATTCATATTTCATCGCTATTCCACTAAATGTAAAAATATGAATTCAGGCCGCATTGGCCATATTTAACACATTTGGGTTTTTCGTCCAAAATGATGACCCAGGACTTGCAGCTTTTTATTGAAATTCTTTTTTTTCAAATTCATATTTCATCGCTGAAGTGAGTTATTCCTATTCCACTCCATTGAAAAACAAGAACTCGGGCCAATTTGGATAGATTTAAGACATTTGGCGTTTTCGCCAAAAATGATGACCCCGGACTGCTGCGATTTTCTTTAAAAAAATGTCAAATTCATATTTCATATTTCTCAGTATAACACGGTATAACGCGTTGTACGTGTTACACCGGGTTATAACCAGTGATAATTCATATTTCTTATTTCATCGCTGGCGTAGGCTATTCCTATGCCACTGAATCTAAAATCATGAACTCAGACAGAATTTGCCAGATTTAACACATCTGTGCTTTTCACAAATAATGAAAACCCCGCATCTGCAGGTATTTTCTCAAAAAATTTCAAATTCATATTTCCTCGCTAAAGTAAGTTATTCCTATTCCACTCCATTGAAAAACAAGAACTCGGGCCAATTTGGATAGATATACCGCGTTAATATTGCGTTGTTCACAGTTATAACACAGATGATATACATATCTGTGTTATAACCGTGAACAACGCGTTATAAAGTCGCATAACGCGGTATAACGCGGAATAGCGAGGTAAATCACGTAAAACGTCTATGACAGGGTATTTCTCAGTATAACACGGTATACGCTGAAGTAGGCCATTCCTATGCCACTGTATCTAAAATCATGAAATCAGGCAGAATTGGCCAGATTTAACACATCTGTGCTTTATCGCAAATAATGATGACCCCGGACCTGCAGCTATTTTCTCAAAAAATTTCAAATTCATATTTCCTCGCTAAAGTAAGTTATTCCTATTCCACTCCATTGAAAAACAAGAACTCGGGCCAATTTGGATAGATTTAAGACATTTGGCGTTTTCGCCAAAAATGATGACCCCCATACCTTCAGCTATTTTCTTAAAAAATTGTCAGATTCATATTTCATATTTCTCAGTATAACACGGTATAACGCGTTTTACGTGTTACACCGAGTTATAACTCGGTGTAACACGTAAAACGCGTTAATATCGCGTTGTTCACAGTTATAACACAGATGATATACATATCTGTGTTACAACCGTGAACAACGCGTTATAAAGTCGCATAACGCGGTATAACGCGGTATAGCAGAATTGGCCAGATTTAACACATCTGTGCTTTTTCGCAAATAATGATGACCCCGGACCTGCAGCTATTTTCTCAAAAAATTTCAAATTCATATTTCATCGCTATTCCACTAAATGTAAAAATATGAATTCAGGCCGCATTGGCCATATTTAACACATTTGGGTTTTTCGTCCAAAATGATGACCCAGGACTTGCAGCTTTTTATTGAAATTCTTTTTTTTCAAATTCATATTTCATCGCTGAAGTGAGTTATTCCTATTCCACTCCATTGAAAAACAAGAACTCGGGCCAATTTGGATAGATTTAAAACATTTGGCGTTTTCGCCAAAAATGATGACCCCGGACTGCTGCGATTTTCTTTAAAAAAATGTCAAATTCATATTTCATATTTCTCAGTATAACACGGTATAACGCGTTGTACGTGTTACACCGGGTTATAACCAGTGATAATTCATATTTCTTATTTCTTCGCTGGCGTAGGCTATTCCTATGCCACTGAATCTAAAATCATGAACTCAGACAGAATTTGCCAGATTTAACACATCTGTGCTTTTCACAAATAATGAAAACCCCGCATCTGCAGGTATTTTCTCAAAAAATTTCAAATTCATATTTCCTCGCTAAAGTAAGTTATTCCTATTCCACTCCATTGAAAAACAAGAACTCGGGCCAATTTGGATAGATATACCGCGTTAATATTGCGTTGTTCACAGTTATAACACAGATGATATACATATCTGTGTTATAACCGTGAACAACGCGTTATAAAGTCGCATAACGCGGTATAACGCGGAATAGCGAGGTAAATCACGTAAAACGTCTATGACAGGGTATTTCTCAGTATAACACGGTATACGCTGAAGTAGGCCATTCCTATGCCACTGTATCTAAAATCATGAAATCAGGCAGAATTGGCCAGATTTAACACATCTGTGCTTTATCGCAAATAATGATGACCCCGGACCTGCAGCTATTTTCTCAAAAAATTTCAAATTCATATTTCCTCGCTAAAGTAAGTTATTCCTATTCCACTCCATTGAAAAACAAGAACTCGGGCCAATTTGGATAGATTGAAGACATTGGGCGTTTTAGACAAAAATGATGACCGCCATACCTTCAGCTATTTTCTTAAAAAATTGTCAGATTCATATTTCATATTTCTCAGTATAACACGGTATAACGCGTTTTACGTGTTACACCGAGTTATAACTCGGTGTAACACGTAAAACGCGTTAATATCGCGTTGTTCACAGTTATAACACAGATGATATACATATCTGTGTTACAACCGTGAACAACGCGTTATAAAGTCGCATAACGCGGTATAACGCGGTATAGCAGAATTGGCCAGATTTAACACATCTGTGCTTTTTCACAAATAATGATGACCCCGGACCTGCAGCTATTTTCTCAAAAAATTTCAAATTCATATTTCATCACTATTCCACTAAATGCAAAAATATGAATTCAGGCCGCATTGGCCATATTTAACACATTTGGGTTTTTCGTCCAAAATGATGACCCAGGACTTGCAGCTTTTTATTGAAATTCTTTTTTTTTCAAATTCATATTTCATCGCTGAAGTGAGTTATTCCTATGCCACTGGATCTAAAATCATGAAATCAGGCAGAATTGGCCAGATTTAACACATCTGTGCTTTATCGCAAATAATGATGACCCCGGACTGCAGCGATTTTCTTTAAAAAATTGTCAAATTCATATTTCATATTTCTCAGTATAACACGGTATAACGCGTTGTACGTGTTACACCGGGTTATAACCAGTGATAATTCATATTTCTTATTTCATCGCTGGCGTAGGCTATTCCTATGCCACTGAATCTAAAATCATGAACTCAGGCAGAATTGGCCAGATTTAACATATCTGTGCTTTTCGCAAATAATGATGACCCCGGACCTGCAGCTATTTTCTCAAAAAATTTCAAATTCATATTTCCTCGCTAAAGTAAGTTATTCCTATTCCACTCCATTGAAAAACAAGAACTCGGGCCAATTTGGATAGATTTAAGACATTTGGCGTTTTCGCCAAAAATGATGACCCCGGACTGCAGCGATTTTCTTTAAAAAATTGTCAAATTCATATTTCATATTTCTCAGTATAACACGGTATAACGCGTTTTACGTGTTACACCGAGTTATACCGCGTTAATATCGCGTTGTTCACAGTTATAACACAGATGATATACATATGTGTTATAACCGTGAACAACGCGTTATAAAGTCGCATAACGCGGTATAACGCGGTATAGCAGAATTGGCCAGATTTAACACATCTGTGCTTTTTCGCAAATAATGATGACCCCGGACCTGCAGCTATTTTCTCAAAAAATTTCAAATTCATATTTCATCGCTATTCCACTAAATGTAAAAATATGAATTCAGGCCGCATTGGCCATATTTAACACATTTGGGTTTTTCGTCCAAAATGATGACCCAGGACTTGCAGCTTTTTATTGAAATTCTTTTTTTTCAAATTCATATTTCATCGCTGAAGTGAGTTATTCCTATTCCACTCCATTGAAAAACAAGAACTCGGGCCAATTTGGATAGATTTAAGACATTTGGCGTTTTCGCCAAAAATGATGACCCCGGACTGCAGCGATTTTCTTTAAAAAATTGTCAAATTCATATTTCATATTTCTCAGTATAACACGGTATAACGCGTTGTACGTGTTACACCGGGTTATAACCAGTGATAATTCATATTTCTTATTTCATCGCTGGCGTAGGCTATTCCTATGCCACTGAATCTAAAATCATGAACTCAGGCAGAATTTGCCAGATTTAACACATCTGTGCTTTTCACAAATAATGAAAACCCCGCATCTGCAGGTATTTTCTCAAAAAATTTCAAATTCATATTTCCTCGCTAAAGTAAGTTATTCCTATTCCACTCCATTGAAAAACAAGAACTCGGGCCAATTTGCATAGATTTAAGACATTTGGCGTTTTCGCCAAAAATGATGACCCCCATATTACCTTCAGCTATTTTCTTAAAAAATTTCAAATTCATATTTCATCGCTATTCCACTAAATGTAAAAATATGAATTCAGGCCGCATTGGCCATATTTAACACATTTGGGTTTTTCGTTCAAAATGATGATCCAGGACTTGCAGCTTTTTATTGAAATTCTTTTTTTTCAAATTCATATTTCATCGCTGAAGTGAGTTATTCCTATTCCACTCCATTGAAAAACAAGAACTCGGGCCAATTTGGATAGATTTAAGACATTTGGCGTTTTCGCCAAAAATGATGACCTCGGACTGCAGCGATTTTCTTTAAAAAATTGTCAAATTCATATTTCATATTTCCCAGTATAACACGGTATAACGCGTTGTACGTGTTACACCGGGTTATAACCAGTGATAATATCGCGTTGTTCACAGTTATAACACAGATGATATACATATGTGTTATAACACATATGTGTTATAACCGTGAACAACGCGTTATAAAGTCGCATAACGCGGTATAACGCGGTATAGCGAGGTAAATCAAGTAAAACGCATATGAAGGGGTATTTCTCAGTATAACACGGTATACGCTGAAGTAGGCCATTCCTATGCCACTGAATCTAAAATCATGAAATCAGGCAGAATTGGCCAGATTTAACACATCTGTGCTTTTTTGCAAATAATGATGACCCCGGACCTGCAGCTTTTTATTGAAATTCTTTTTTTTCAAATTCATATTTCATCGCTGAAGTGAGTTATTCCTATTCCACTCCATTGAAAAACAAGAACTTGGGTCAATTTGGATAGATTTAAGACAATTGGCGTTTTCGCACAAAATGATGACCCAGGACTTGCAGCTTTTTATTGAAATTTTTTTTCTTCAAATTCATATTTCATCGATAAAGTAAGTTATTCCTATTCCACTCCATTGAAAAACATGCACTCGGGCCAATTTGGATAGATTTAAGACATTTGGCGTTTTCGCCAAAAATGATGACCCCCGGACCTGCAGCTATTTTCTTTAGAAAATTTTCAAATTCATATGGCATATTTTATCACTGGATGCGGCTATTATCATTCCACTCCATCTAAAAACATGAACTGATGCCGAATTGGCTAGATTTAACACATCTGTGATTTTCGCAAAGAATGATGACCCCCGGACCTGCAGCTTTTCCCCAAAAAATATATAACACGGTATAACGCGTTTTACGTGTTACACCGAGTTATACAGCGTTCATATCGCGTTGTTCACAGATGATATACATATCTGTGTTATAACCGTGAACAACGCGTTATAAAGTCGCATAACGCAGTATAACGCGGTATAGCAAGGTAAATCACGTAAAACGCATATGACGGGGTATTTCTCAGTATAACACAGTATACGCGTTGTACGTGTTACACCGAGTTATAACGCGTTATAATTCATATTTCATATTTCATCGCTGACGTAGGCTATTCCTATGCCTCTGAATCTAAATTCGTGAACTCACGCAGAATTGGCCAGATTTAACACTTCTGTGCTTTTCGCAAAAACTTGCAGCTTTTTATTGAATTTTTTTTTCTTCAGATTCATATTTCATCGCTAAAATTAAGTTATTCCTATTCCACTCCATTGAAAAACAAGAACTCGGGCCAATTTGGATAGATTTAAGACATTTGGCGTTTTCACCAAAAATGATGACCCCGGACCTGTAGCTGTTTTCTTATTGACTGAATGTAGGAATTTAAAAAATTGTCAAATTCATATTTCATATTTCTCAGTTTAACACGGTATAACGCGTTGTACGTGTTACACCGAGTTATAACCAGTTATAATTCATACTTCTTATTTCATCGCTGACGTAGGCTATTCCTATGCCACTGAATCTAAAATCATGAACTCAGGCAGAATTGGCCAGATTTAACACATCTGTGATTTTCGCAAATAATGAAAACCCCGGACATGCAGGTATTTTCTCAAAAAATTTCAAATTCATATTTCATCGCTAAAGTAAGTTATTCCTATTCCACTCCATTGAAAACAAGAACTCGGGCCAATTTGGATAGATTTAAGACATTGGGCGTTTTCGCCAAAAATGATGACCCCCATACCTGCAGCTATTTTCTTTAAAAATTGTCAAATTCATATTTCATATTTCTCAGTATAACACGGTATAATGCGTTTTACGTGTTACACCGAGTTATACCCCGTTAATATCGCGTTGTTCACAGTTATAACACATATCTGTGTTATAACCGTGAACAACGCGTTATAAAGTCGCATAACGCGGTATAACGCGGTATAGCGAGGTAAATCAAGTAAAACGCA
The DNA here is from genome assembly GCA_025617745.1 of Heliocidaris erythrogramma. Taxonomy (NCBI): domain Eukaryota; kingdom Metazoa; phylum Echinodermata; class Echinoidea; order Camarodonta; family Echinometridae; genus Heliocidaris; species Heliocidaris erythrogramma. The sequence continues at coordinate 31,181,934 of CM046858.1, read as the reverse complement.
TATGACGGGGTATTTCTCAGTATAACACAGCATTCGCGTTGTACGTGTTACACCGAGTTATAACGCGTTATAATTCATATTTCATATTTCATCGCTGACGTAGGCTATTCCTATGCCTCTGAATCTAAAATCATGAACTCAGGCAGAATTGGCCAGATTTAACACTTCTGTGCTTTTCGCAGAAAATGATGACCCAGGACTTGCAGCTTTTTATTGATTTTTTTTTTCAAATTCATATTTCACCGCTAAAGTAATTTATTCCTATTCCACTCCATTGAAAATCAAGAACTCGGGCCAACTTGGATAGATTTAAGACATTTGGCGTTTTCGCCAAAAATGATGACCCCGGACCTGCAGCTATTTTCTTCAAAAATTGTCAAATTCATATGGCATATTTTCTCACTGAATGAGGCTGTTATCATTCTACTCCATCTAAAAACATGAACTCAGGCCGAATTGGCCATATTTAACGCATTTTGGTTTTACGCAATAAATGATGACTCCCCCCCCCCCGGACCTGCAGCTTTTTTCCCCAAAAAATTCAAATTCATATTTCATATTTCTCAGTATAACACGGTATAACGCGTTGTACGTGTTACACCGAGTTATAACCAGTTATAATTCATACTTCTTATTTCATCGCTGACGTAGGCTATTCCTATGCCACTGAATCTAAAATCATGAACTCAGGCAGAATTGGCCAGATTTAACACATCTGTGATTTTCGCAAATAATGAAAACCCCGGACATGCAGGTATTTTCTCAAAAAATTTCAAATTCATATTTCATCGCTAAAGTAAGTTATTCCTATTCCACTCCATTGAAAACAAGAACTCGGGCCAATTTGGATAGATTTAAGACATTGGGCGTTTTCGCCAAAAATGATGACCCCCATACCTGCAGCTATTTTCTTTAAAAATTGTCAAATTCATATTTCATATTTCTCAGTATAACACGGTATAATGCGTTTTACGTGTTACACCGAGTTATACCCCGTTAATATCGCGTTGTTCACAGTTATAACACATATCTGTGTTATAACCGTGAACAACGCGTTATAAAGTCGCATAACGCGGTATAACGCGGTATAGCGAGGTAAATCAAGTAAAACGCATATGACGGGGTATTTCTCAGTATAACACAGCATTCGCGTTGTACGTGTTACACCGAGTTATAACGCGTTATAATTCATATTTCATATTTCATCGCTGACGTAGGCTATTCCTATGCCTCTGAATCTAAAATCATGAACTCAGGCAGAATTGGCCAGATTTAACACTTCTGTGCTTTTCGCAGAAAATGATGACCCAGGACTTGCAGCTTTTTATTGATTTTTTTTTTTCAAATTCATATTTCACCGCTAAAGTAATTTATTCCTATTCCACTCCATTGAAAATCAAGAACTCGGGCCAACTTGGATAGATTTAAGACATTTGGCGTTTTCGCCAAAAATGATGACCCCGGACCTGCAGCTATTTTCTTCAAAAATTGTCAAATTCATATGGCATATTTTCTCACTGAATGAGGCTGTTATCATTCTACTCCATCTAAAAACATGAACTCAGGCCGAATTGGCCATATTTAACGCATTTTGGTTTTACGCAATAAATGATGACTCCCCCCCCCCCCCCCGGACCTGCAGCTTTTTTCCCCAAAAAATTCAAATTCATATTTCATATTTCTCAGTATAACACGGTATAACGCGTTGTACGTGTTACACCGAGTTATAACCAGTTATAATTCATACTTCTTATTTCATCGCTGACGTAGGCTATTCCTATGCCACTGAATCTAAAATCATGAACTCAGGCAGAATTGGCCAGATTTAACACATCTGTGATTTTCGCAAATAATGAAAACCCCGGACATGCAGGTATTTTCTCAAAAAATTTCAAATTCATATTTCATCGCTAAAGTAAGTTATTCCTATTCCACTCCATTGAAAACAAGAACTCGGGCCAATTTGGATAGATTTAAGACATTGGGCGTTTTCGCCAAAAATGATGACCCCCATACCTGCAGCTATTTTCTTTAAAAATTGTCAAATTCATATTTCATATTTCTCAGTATAACACGGTATAATGCGTTTTACGTGTTACACCGAGTTATACCCCGTTAATATCGCGTTGTTCACAGTTATAACACATATCTGTGTTATAACCGTGAACAACGCGTTATAAAGTCGCATAACGCGGTATAACGCGGTATAGCGAGGTAAATCAAGTAAAACGCATATGACGGGGTATTTCTCAGTATAACACAGCATTCGCGTTGTACGTGTTACACCGAGTTATAACGCGTTATAATTCATATTTCATATTTCATCGCTGACGTAGGCTATTCCTATGCCTCTGAATCTAAAATCATGAACTCAGGCAGAATTGGCCAGATTTAACACTTCTGTGCTTTTCGCAGAAAATGATGACCCAGGACTTGCAGCTTTTTATTGATTTTTTTTTTCAAATTCATATTTCACCGCTAAAGTAATTTATTCCTATTCCACTCCATTGAAAATCAAGAACTCGGGCCAATTTGGATAGATTTAAGACATTTGGCGTTTTCGCCAAAAATGATGACCCCGGACCTGCAGCTATTTTCTTCAAAAATTGTCAAATTCATATGGCATATTTTCTCACTGAATGAGGCTGTTATCATTCTACTCCATCTAAAAACATGAACTCAGGCCGAATTGGCCATATTTAACGCATTTTGGTTTTACGCAATAAATGATGACTTCCCCCCCCCCCCCGGACCTGCAGCTTTTTTCCCCAAAAAATTCAAATTCATATTTCATATTTCTCAGTATAACACGGTATAACGCGTTGTACGTGTTACACCGAGTTATACCTCGTTAATATCGCGTTGTTCACAGTTATAACACAGATGATATATATATTATCTTGTGTTAGAACCGTGAAGAACGCGTTATACCATAAAATGCGGTATAACGGGAATGACAGGCTATTTGTCGGTCTAACACGTATATAACGCGTTTTAACTTTCATACTGACCTATACCGCGTTTACACAGCGTTGTTCACGTATATTGCGGAATAACACGGTATGACACGTAAAACAAGGTATAACGCGTTGTACAGAGATATCTCTGTAAACCACGTATTAAGTGGTATGACGCGGTATAACTTGGTATACCGCAGTAAAGCACGTAAAACTCGGTATGACAAGTATAAATTGTTATATCCCGGTATAAGTCGCATAACGCGGTATATAACGCGGTATAGCGAGGTAAATCACGTAAAACGCATATGACGGGGTATTTCTCAGTATAACACGGTATACGCTGAAGTAGGCCATTCCTATGCCACTGAATCTAAAATGATGAACTCTGGCAGATTTGGTCAGATTTAACACATCTGCACTTTTTGCAAGAAATGATGACCACGGACCTGCCGATTTTTTCTCAAAAAATTTAAAATTCATATTTCATATTTTATCACTGAATGAGGCTATTCCTATTCCACTCCATTGAACAACAAGCACTCACACCAATTTGGATAGATTTAAGACATTTGGCGTTTTCGCCAAAAATGATGACCCCCGGACCTGCAGCTATTTTCTTTAAAAATTGTCAAATTCATATGGCATATTTTATCACTGGATGCGGCTATTATCATTCCACTCCATCTAAAAACATGAACTGATGCCGAATTGGCTAGATTTAACACATCTGTGATTTTCGCAAAGAATGATGACCCCCCCGGACCTGCAGCATTTTCCCCCCAAAAATGTCAAATTCATAGGCCTATATCATATTTCTCAGTATAACACGGTATAACGCGTTTTACGTGTTACACCGAGTTATACCGCTTTCATATCGCGTTGTTCACAGTTATAACACAGATGATATACATATCTGTGTTATAACCGTGAACAACGCGTTATAAAGTCGCATAACGCAGTATAACGCGGTATAGCGAGGTAAATCACGTAAAACGCATATGACTGGGTATTTCTCAGTATAACACAGTATACGCGTTGTACGTGTTACACCAAGTTATAACGCGTTATAATTCATATGACATATTTCATCGCTGAGGTAGGCTATTCCTATGCCACTGAATCTAAAATCATGAACTGATGCCGAATTGGCTAGATTTAACACATCTGTGCTTTTCGAAAAGAATGATGACCCCCGGACCCGCAGCTTTTTTCCTCCAAAATTTCATATTTCATATTTCTCAGTATAACACGGTATAACGCATTTTACCTGTTACGTTCGAACCCCCTGAACCCCCCCCCCCCTAGTTACGGGCCTGGGCATCTTCATATTGCCATCTTTGGGACGGAGACCAATCTCAAAATGTCCCGTCTACATGTTGGATGGATCTTTCCACGGATTCTAAAAACTGCTGATCCTGTCTTGACTTCTCTGGTTTGTCATCAATGACCCTCTCATTGAAGTCCATGTTAATCATATTTACTAGCTGTTGACTACTGTCCTCCTTGACAGACACATGATGTGCTGATATTCTAGATGACTGACTGGGTTTGTTGAGGCCATAGACTGCCCACCCAAGCAATGTCTTGCAAGCAAATGGGCCATCATGCTGACTGTTGATAACTTCTAGTGGTTCTGAAGCCTTTGGAATGTTGTTGCCTATCAACAGACCCACTCCTGCATCAGTCTCTGGCAACTGAATGGAATGGAGGTATGAATAATCCTTCAACTCTGATTGTGTTGAGATATCCTCTCTTTGGACTGGAATTGTGTCTTGCACAAACACTTCCTTAATGTTGAGGCTGTTCTTTTCATTCAAATCCAAAATCTCAAGATCCTTGATTACCTCACACTTTATTACCTTGTCATCGGTCATGGTTTGCAATTGAATGTTATTGCTCTCTCCATTCAGCTTCAACTTGTCCTTCACTGCCGGTGTGCAAAATACTGCGTTACTCCCACTGTCCAAAAAGGCATAAGTTTGTGTTTGAATCCCACTCTCCTTTGAGCGGACCCCACAGGAATAACAACAGGGAGACTGCTTGATCCACTGCTAAAACTTGATAATGTGCGTTTCACACGATCTACTGTTTTGTCTGTAACAGACGATCTCATGCACTGAAGTTTCATTCTCATGATCCGGGGTGTTAGGTGAGGTAGGCCTAGGGGTTTTCTGGATCTGCTTGTGGAGAACTGCTGGATGAGTCCACTGGCACAATGTACACTTTAGCCTGTTCTTGCACTCCTTTGCCATGTGAGATGATTTCTTAAGACATGAGAATCATAGGCCGTGTGATTTGCAAAACTCTATGCATTCCTCATATGGCTTGACACTTAAATTTCTCCAGATTGTGCGATGACATCTTGCAATGGACACAACATTTGCTAGTTCACTTCTCTTGACTAGTAATTCCGGTTACATTTGTAGAAAAACATTGTCTTTCATTCTTGACCTTTGGGTGTTGGCCTGTACTGACGTGAGTCGAATCTAATCTTTTATCTTTGCCCTTTGATGTCACATACACAGGGTTAGACAGGATACGAGCTTCCTTGGCTACGAATGTAACCACATCAGCAAACTGGATACATTGTCCCCTTTCTTTCTGTATGTAGTCAGCAGTGTGTCGCCATTTCTCTCTCAGGTATGGCAGCTTTGAAACCACCATTCTTATGTTGTTGGAGTGATCTATTTCATGGCACTGGTGCAAATCCTTAGCAGTGTTTATAGTAACTCAGTCAGGCATAGAAAAAGGCTGTTGAGTTTTCCTGCATCAGCTGATTTCATCTCTTGCCAATCTGCTACTCTCCTGATTATTGCATTTGTGATTCTGTATTTGTTGCCATAGGTCTTCTGAAGAACTTCCTTGGCCTGCTTATATGCGAACTCTGGATCTGTGTTGTACATGCAGCTGCGTACCATTGTATTGGCTTCTCCTCTGGTAAATTGTTCCAGATAACACAATCTGTCTCTAGGGTTTGTGGTCTTTTCCTCAACACTATAATGAAATGCTCTGATAAATGCATTGTACTGCAAAGGGTCTCCATTAAATGGCATCAAAGTTCTCTGAGGTAATGATGCTCTCTGGTGACACTCAACAAGAACCTTAGTTAGGTCATTCTGCGTTTTTATTACCTCTGTTTGTTGTGTCAAGTATGAAGAAAGGTCAAACAATGACTGCGACTCATGTTGTGTCTTACTGTTAGCGCTGGCTTGCGCTTGCTGGTCCAATGTCTTCTCATGGGCTCCAGAAGGGGGAGGTGTGCATCCATTCACCTGTCCTTGTGTGGCTGTCATTTGTCCTTGAACTTGTGAAGCTTCAACCTGATTAATGACAGCTAGTCGTGCACTTGTTGCTGCTATTTCTGACTCTAACTCCAACTGTTCCTTTTTTTCTCTGTATGAGTTGTATTTCAGTTTCTAGTTCATTTTTCCTCTTAAGAACTTCTGCTTTTACTTTAAGCTCTGCGTGCCTTGCGGCTGCTACAATCTGCTTCACTAGTGTTACTAGTTATGCCACTTACAGTAGATTGTGCTCGTTGTTGGGCAGACTTGAGTAGGAAACTTGCATCTGGAAGACCTATGTTGTTATTTTTGTTACAAAATAACAATGAACAAAATGATTTTGTTATGTTCATTTTGTAACAGAGTGATTTTTGTGACAAAATGAAAATGGACAAAATAATTTTGTTATGTTCATTTTGTAACAGAATGATTGTTGTTACAAAATAAAAATGAACAAAATGATTTTGTTATGTTCATTTTGTAACAGAAAGATTTTTGTGACAGAATGAAAATGGACAAAATAATTTTATGTTCATTTTGTAACAGAATGATTTTTGTTACAAAATGGAAATGGACAAAATAATTTGGTCATGTTAATTTTGTAACAAAATTATTTTCGTTACAAAATGAGAAAGTACAAAATAATCGATCCAAAATATAATTGGACATGTTCATTTTGTAACAGAATAATTTTTGTAACAAAATGAAAATTCTGTAAAGTTAATTTTGTAACAGAATATTTTTTTGTTACAAAATTACCTTTTAAAATTTTGTTACAAAATGAATTGCTGTTCAATAATTTTGTAACAAAAACGAGTTTTGAGTGAATTTTGTCACAAAATCAGGCAAGTTTGTAGAGGATAACTTGGTGAACACTTAGCGCCCCATACTTTGCAACATAGACGCGGTTGAAAGAAGAGAACGCTCAACGCAACTTGGCGCGTCACGTACAGCATGCAGTGCATGCATTATCGTCGCGAATCTAAAGCAGCCTAATAAATAGTAGGCCTAATATAATATGAACAGGAAAGACAGCAGAATCGGTGCAAATGATTGAGAGTAGGACCAATATAGAAAGTCATCTATCCTATAGTATTTGAAAAGAAAAAAATCCTGAAGTGGGTGTTGAAGACAAAACTTCAAAAGGTACGTACCGTACTTGAAATTGAATGTGTGTGAAATCGTGAGAACTGTCTTTTTAGATTGTTTTGTATCGTCATGATCATGTGGGCGTATTCCTTCTGTTGTGCTCGTGATCGTACTCGTACTAGTCGTACGTACCGTGGTAGGATCATATGTGTGTATACTGGGTATTGGGGATACAGATGTAATTTTGTTTGAAATGCGAGAAACTGAAAGCAAGCCAGCACACGCTGTTCGCGTACCGCTACGTACATGTTTGCACCGCTCAAAGAGAATGTCTCATAGTAGTATAGTTGGCTGAACGAGCTCCTTGGCTTATCAATCTGGTACTTGGTAGTGCCCACATCAGCAAGCAATGGTCACATTGACCATTACTTTAGGATCATATACATGTGTGTAAACTGGGTATTGGGGATACAGATGTAATTTTGTTTGAAATGGAGGTTTTTGTGGGCAAACTGATACTTAAGTATCACTCTTTAGATTTTACGTTATAAGTTCGTTAAGATACAAAATGTAGAAAGTTATAAAAACTTAGACCTAAAAGTTAGGCCTACATTTACAGCCTTATTTTTCGTACTTGTTACCCACACCTCCATACGGATGACGACTGCCCTCAATATGTTGCGCACTAGTGAGGCCGCTCTACATGGTTACGCACCATAGATACTAGACCGAAATTTTCTGTCTCCAGTACGTTAGCCTCTTATTTGGGTAGGGTCGGCTACTACTTGGAGACAGAAGCTGTCCTGTCACTTTGCTGTGCAAAATTTGTCTATGGCGTTGTGCCTGCTGGAACAGTAGTAAAAAATCATTTTTCCTCTGTATTTTTTTAAAAATAATCATAAGGCCTAGGCTCTAATTCATATAAGTTAATCTGTTCAACATACCAATTTGACCAAATGATCCATTTAATGCTCCTTTTTCATGTAATTCAGGGTCCAAGGTCTTCTCCGTTCGAAAATCCTGCAGCCGTATTCAAACCGTTACCCAAGCTTCTAGTCTCGTACAAGGCAAAATGATTATGAAGGAAAAAATATGATAAATTCATTACGAACTCGTGCACATTGATTTCAAAATGGTTATTTCTTTAACACTAAACAAACATATTTAATGTTAAAGAAATAACCGTTTTGAAATCAATGTGCACGAGTTCGTAATGAATTTATCGTATTTTTTCCTTCATAATCATTTTGCCTTGTACGAGACTAGAACGGCACAACGCCATAGACAAATTTTGCACAGCAAAGTGATAGGCCGGCTTCTGTCTCCAAGTAGTAGCCGACCCTACCCAAATAAGAGGCTAACGTACTGGAGACAGAAAATTTCGGTCTACCTAGATACGTACGCAGAATGTTACGCACACAAGCTATTCTGGCCGTTTTTACGATCAGTGGTTTAACTTTTGTACTCGGAGGGTCAAAATTTCAAACAAGATATTTTTTCATTATTTCATTTGATTCCTGTTTGAAATTGTTCAAATTGTTGAAAAAATAACATTTCAGACCTTAAAGATGAAGGGTTATTGGTGTGATTTAACGAAAACCATGGCACCTGAATAAATTCAAGCGAAATTTTAGTTTCATGAATTGCACCATGCTGACAAAATTTTGTTGTCAAACTTTCTCATGCAAAGTTTTTATGGTGAATAACAATATATAATTTATGAATCAAAATGATTTGGGGTTGAATATCAAGTGAATTTAAAAATAATGTGATGAGATTAACTAATTTTCAGTAAAAATCCAAATTGACATGTTATTTTTTAGGATTTTTACTATTTCCCAGAGGACAGGCCAGGTCAAACTCTTACCACAAGAACTCTTCAAGAAGGGTTACCTTCCTATGTAGGTTAAAAGAAATTCCAATCATTTCTTAAGAACTCAGAATTTTTAACACATGCATGTTTCGGAGGTGACAGTTAACATATTCAGATGTTTCGGAGGTGACAACAATGTTAACACTCACTTCTTCTGTAAATAAGTGACAATAAGACAAAACATCTTCATTTTTATCAATGTTTTTAATAACTACAATTCAAGAACAGTATTTTTGACACTTTGATAATTCGCATGAGTAGTTTGCCTATCGTATGGGTGAAGGACATGAGCTAAATATTGTCATCTGAAGAAACATGCCCACTCCACATTCTAACTTAAATTGAGATGAGGGTGTAAGATCATTTTAATCATGGCTCTTTGCTCTCAGTACATTTCATCCCACAGCACCAGGAAAGAATTGCTTTGTTTCGGAGGTGACATTCAATTGTTAACATGGTGTTGAAATATTCATATATGAATAACAAAAGCAAAAGATCTTGTTTAATTTGAGGATACAGTCAAACCTGTCTATAGCGGCCACCGAAGGGAAACGGAAAAAGTGGCTGCTATAGACAGGTGGCCGCTATAGACAGGTCGGCGGCCATTTTTATTTTTTTGCACATACTTTTTTGCACATCTTTTAAAAGATTTACACGCAACAAAGTTAGTGTACATGCATCCATATATACATGTATCACTTAGGAAAACAAGCTATAGATCAACAGAGTTGACTATAACATGTCATATGATATATAAATGCTAAAATAATATGCTTTGTTGTCAATAAATGAGAAAAACAATAGATATACGAGCAATCTGTGTAAAATGAATTTTCCCTCAAATTACCACGTACGTACCACCCGCGGTAGACTGCTGTTCTTGAATTTTTTTGTCTAAAAACGATGTCTAATCATGCTTTTGCTTCCTGTCAAAAAATTACAATAATAAGTTTATCTTTTGAATAAAATCGTGCAATCAATTTTCATTCAATAAATATTTGCCTTTTGAATGGTTTAAAAGAAGTTTTAACTGTTTTTGAGAACAGGCGATAGAAGGTGCTCGCTTGCATTCGTCGAAAGTGCGAACGTCGACAATGGCCTGGATCGCCGGTGGACGATCCGAGTCGAGTTTTCACGCCGTTTTTCAGCAGGACAATCTCTCGTACATGAAATCGTTATTATTGATCTTTAAAAAAATAATACTTGGGTAGTATTTTATTATTTTCACTTTCTAAAAAAAATTACTCCTTTATTATTTTTTTCAAAAGTTTTAACGCTTTAAATTCTTTTTTTTATAAATCTTTTAAAAATAAAAAAATTATATTGAAGTGTACGAGCCTGTGCTATTGCGCAATGGCGATCAATATCAATGCAATGCCATGCCGACCGCGATAGCTTAGGAGAACAATACAACTAAAGTGCAGGGGATTGCAGCTGGATGGTGCGAAGATTACGTAAACGAACAATACTAGTGCTTAATTCTTACTAAAAAGACTTTTAATCTCTAATTAGTCGGCAATGTGGTGAAACTATTAGATCTTCATGGCCATTGTAGAATCTATTCACGACGTTTGTGTGAGAGTGTGACTGAGCTAGGACTCGGTAAACACATCGCGCCTATGGCAAAAACTACTTTTTTGTGCATGAAGCTACAGCTCAACTCGATATTAGTGGCCGCTATACGCGGTCAGATATTGTCCGAGGGATACATATTGGGTGGCCGCTGGCCGCGTTAGGCAGGTGACCGCTATATGCAGGGTCTACAACACAGTAATTTCCTGCGGGGGATTTTTTTGTGGCCGCTATAAGCAGGTGGCCGCTATAGACAGGTGGCCGCTAAGACAGGTTTGTATTATTTTTTTGCACTTGGTCAAATGTATCAATTGATTTTAGTATGTTGAGGAATTCTTTATCATACTTGATAGCCACTACACAAATATTTCAATACTGCTGCAAGGAATTTGGTTCAGAGTAAATTTTCTACACAAGATTCATTTAAACTATTGACATTAATAAGATACATGTACATTTTGATTATCTTTCTAAATTGCTTGAAAATTACCTGCCATTAATGTGTGTTAGTCATTTTGAGAGTAATCAGTATAAGATTAGAAAGACCCAATTGTTTCGGAGGTGACATTTAATGTTAACAACACAGCTACTGGGATGTTAACTATTTGCGAACATTCATGTGTTTCCCCAAGGCTATAACTTTAAAATGTGAGCTTTTTCTTTCAGTTCTTACTTTTCATTTCATTTCATTTAGTTATTCGCTTTCACCATAATGGATGATTCATAGTTTGCGTTACATTGTAATTTGTTCTAATCACAACAGTTTTTTACAGTTTTGTTGAGACAACGCAGTTTGTGTTTCCGAGCTGAAGAGAGCTGAAGAGAGCATCATGCTTGTCTGTGAAATTGAGGGGAAAATTTTGATTACTTATGTTTGTTTTTTGTTTCAATGGGCAATTCCATGATTAAGTGGACATCAGGCCAAACTTTATTTTTGCTCTTTCTCAAATTCAGGTCGATTTTGGGGGTTTAAATAAATACAGGAATTGTTTTTACAAATGGGTTTCATAATCGCTAAAAACAATTTATTTAATATTACCCCTTATAGAAGAATCCGAACCATACTCAAATTTAGACAGATGGAACTTCACACAGTTTTTTAGTCATGGACAGAAATATACTGCATATTTTGTGAATTTTTCAATTAGATACATGTAATTTGTAGGGCATTTAGTATCACCAATTTAAAAGAAAGTAGGCAATAATAAGTTGTTGAAAATGTATAAAAATCTCAAATATGTAGTACTGGACAAACTGTAACGTGACTAACCGTAATGTTACTAACCAAGGTTTTGGGCTCTACTTTAATACCGGTAAACAAATTGAGTGATACAATCTCTAAGCAATTTGGGGCAACATTTGTCATCATTTAAAGATCACATTGCAAGAAAATTCCATCAAAATAAATATTGGCTTAATACTTAATATTGTATAGATGGCATAAATTATACAAGGTTATCCAAATTCAACGCTTGGAAACATTTGAATTAATGATTATTATCAATTATAAAACGGTAAAATACAGCCCCCGATATAGCAGCTGAAGAGCTCCTTGAACGCTGCTGAGATGTGTGACGACACACGAAGGACCAGTCCTGTCTAAGCAGACGATGTCCCATAACATCTTACACATTTTTCAGTGCCTATTTTGTCATCTCCTCTTCACTTATTTCTCTTACTTGACTAGCGTCAGTCTTAATGTTAGTCTGTTGCCTCACTCTTAACTTCGTGTATGGTATTATTTTGATGAAAAATGCAGCGTTAAAAAAATAAAGGAATCAGTCACTTGTAAACAAAATAAGACGCCATTGTATTTTCAGCTGCTTGCACCGGGGCATGTTCGGCGTTTCAAGAGGGATCGAGTACAATCTGTGATATTATTCGGAGGGCTTTTCAATTTGAAAATGGGGTTTATTTCATTGATCATTGACCCTTCTCCTGTGTATTTACAATCAAACGGTTTTAGTTATCAGAATCAGTTTCACTTTCCCTTTTAGAATGGTGTGAAATAAGGTCATGTTAAATATACCAAACTCTTTATAATTTGATAAATAATTGCATTGCAATTACGTTCATTCATTATAGGACGTCGTCTGCTTATGCAGGATCGATCCCTAGTGTGACGACATCAAAACATCGCTATATTTCTGGCGAATCCTCGGATATTCCAGATGCTTAGAAGAGCTTTTTTATTTATGTTGTTTTTATAATCATCAGATACGCAGTTGACATAAAACTTATACGATTGCCATCTGTAAGCTTCCCAGTTTCTAGTGATACATTAATTGCCATATTTGTGATTTTCTTGCAATGTGATCTTTAAGAAGTAATACATACTGATATGGCTCCAAGTTTGAGGTACAATACAATAAGGAGGAATATTTTTTCAAAAACTTTGGTTTGTTTCTCATGTCCTTTTTTTGTAATGTTACTGTCATCAAACGTTCTCATTACAGCTCTTATTTTATTTACTTTTGGTTTCTTTATGTACTGTAGACCTTTGGTAGGTGAATATATATTTGCAATATTTAAAATTTGATAAAGTGTAAAGTTACTAATCATGAAATTGCCCCAATAATTTTCCCCATAAATTTCACAGACAGTCCGGACACAAACTGGTCTCAAATATCCTTAAAGTAGATATTCAAAGAAAATCACAAATATGGCAATTAATGTATCACTAGAAACTGGGAAGCTTACAGATGGCAATCGTATAAGTTTTATGTCAACTGCGTATCTGATGATTATAAAAACAACACAAATAAAAGCTCTTCTCAGCATCTGGAATATCCGAGGATTCGCCAGAAATATAGCGATGTTTTGATGTCGTCACACTCGGGATCGATCCTGCTTAAGCAGACGACGTCCTATAATGAATGAACGTAATTGCAACGCAATTATTTATCAAATTATAAAGAGTTTGATGTATTTAAACATGACCTTATTTCACAAATAAGACGCCATTGTATTTTCAGCTGCTTGCACCGGGGCATGTTCGGCGTTTCAAGAGGGATCGAGTACAATCTGTGATATTATTCGGAGGGCTTTTCAATTTGAAAATGGGGTTTATTTCATTGATCATTGACCCTTCTCCTGTGTATTTACAATCAAACGGTTTTAGTTATCAGAATCAGTTTCACTTTCCCTTTTAGAATGGTGTGAAATAAGGTCATGTTAAATATACCAAACTCTTTATAATTTGATAAATAATTGCGTTGCAATTACGTTCATTCATTATAGGTGACTTTGTGTAGAATTATTTTTTCGCTTGTTTTTAACGAGCGATGTGGTATTGATCTGGTGTTTATCTTGAATTTCTACTTTTTAAAACTTTTTGTTTTCTAACAAATAAAGTGAATCGTTTATTTATTCATGCTCTCCCTCGGTCTTTCTCTTTCTAAACAAGCTCCCATACTCTCACCCTCCCTCTCTCTCTAACTCTTTTGTCAGCTCCCCTCTCTTCTTGTTCTTTCCGTTATTTTCTACGCAGAAATTTTCAAACCGAGCTACATGTAGATTAATAAAATTGATGCTCTCGGTCTCTCTTTGGCTAACTTAATTGGCTCTTCTTTGACATAATTATCTCTCTCTCTTATCTTACGTTCCAGTTCATTTATCTTTCATTCAATATTTCTGTTTTAAAAAGGTCAAGAGCCTCATTTCATAAATATAATTCAATATAAGAACAAAATGAATGCTCTCAGTCTCTCTTTGTCTAATTTGGCTCTTTTCTTTGACATCTCTTTCTTTCTCTCTCTCTCACTTCTGTGTCATTCCCCCTCTATTTCTAATTCAAAAATTTATTACTCTACGTATATATTTTATGTACATGTAGCACCGATGTGAAAGAGCTTTTGTCAAAGACACTGCGTTCAACAGCTACTCCCTTTTACGCTATTTTATAAACTTTTCTTGTCATTTTATAAACATTTGTTGTCACATTATAAAGGTTTTGGTATCAAAGGAAATCAATGAAAATCAATATATGTCACGATCAGAAGTTAGACTGCTACCAACGGCATTGTATACCGAAAATAAACTACATGTACATGTAAACCAGTACCCCAGTTCTTCGGTCATTTTCCACCATGACATACGTACAGTCTGTACGTGCATACTGTCTGAGCCGCGCAGCACGCGCGGAACGTGATTGCTACTACAATGTACGATAACACGTTCGATTCGCACCACAGAATGAGGCGATTTTCTACACCGTGATTCGCGGACCTAAACCTGTCATCGCATGGGCGATTGTTCTGAAACGGCCGAGGGCAGCGTGATGAGCTGGAGCGTTCACGAGTTCCGGCTTTTGCTGTTCGAGCGCAACAAAGCGTGACTACGTGAGCTTGAAATCTCTGACTGGTACTGTACCTCCACACTAAGAAAACATGAAAAATTATGACAAATAAAAACACACAGGTGTGTATCTAACTTGAAGTGGTGTCCATGTAGAGGCGGTATTTTTACTTGAATGCTCCATTAGTGAATGTGTTGTTACCAGAACTTACGAACCATTCTTTTTTTTTTTTTCTCAAAAACTACGGGACATGGGCAACTTAAAAATGTTATAACAAAAGCCATTGTGGAATTTTGAAATTTTGACCCTCATGTCACACTTTTAGCCCCAACTTCATGGACAGACCCGTATACAGAAATGAAATTTAGCTTTAAAAAGAGAAGAAAAACTTTCAACATTATGATGCAGGTACGTGATTTAATAGGAGAGAAAAAATTGTCAGGGCGTTAATTTTACAAGAGGCAGTATATGATTGTTTCTTTTAAACTGCAGTAAATAGAGCGGAAACACATACTTTTTTTTCTTTAGCAGAGAGAAAGTGAAGTGAACTCAGCCGAGATTATCATACAAGACAAGTGCATGATTTAGGAGAGAAAAATCAAGAATTGTGTGTTAGGAGTAACAAGACATTACATTTTTATTCGTGCGTGGTGGATGTGGAAGGAAAAAAGGCACGCTGACGAAAAGAGGTCACATACCATTCACACGACCAGAATGATTGACATGTTTACAATGGTTACAGCCCTATAGCTAGAAGGTCCGATAGTTAGCGGGTCCGATAGACCGACACCCAATAGATAGACCGAATGTACAAGAGGGTCCAATAGACAGACGGTTCTATAGACCAAATCGACGGAGGGTCCGATAGTCCGAAGGTTCTATAGATCGAATGTCCAACAGGGTCCGATAGTCAGAAGGTCCGATAGACTGAAGGTTCTATAGACCGAACCGGCAAAAGGGTCCGATAGTCCGAAGGTTCAGTAGGGGTCCGATAGTTAGAAGGTCCGATAGACTGACAATAACGTAAAAAAGGTAAAATAAGTGAATAGAATACGTTTTTGATAGATTTATCTCATAAAAGGAAAAGGGTAATGCCTTATCTTTTTCTATGTGTATTGTAATAAACCGATGTACTAGGTCTGTAGGCCCACCCCCCCGCCCCCCCCCCAAAAAAAATGGGGAACTTATTTTAAAGTTTTGTTTTATACATTTTCAACATGTTAAAAGTATTTTTATGACAGCATCATCATCATCACCGTGGGGCGGGGGTGGTCCACCCATGCAGCGCAGCTCAGCCCCCCGGTTAATTTTGCCACTAAACCGATGTATTGGCAATAGGGAACGCTGACCATTGTTTGAAACATGGAAATGTAATTATATGGTGCACACTAAAGCCCGAGGCCCATCATGCCCGAAGCATATTTTTCTAGTGGAGCAAGCTGAGGAAAGGGCGTCCCCTTCTAACACATTAGTGTTATTTTTTAAACAAAGCAATGTTATGGGGTGCACACTTTATAGTTGAATTTTCATTAAATGTAACAAACATCTTGAGAGGGGGCGTTTCCATTTTTTTTTTTTTTTTTATGGTTGTCATGTGATATTTTCCTACCAGCTATGATGTCAGCATTTATACTTTTTTGAATGTTCACCGACTACACCCATACTACTACCTTGTGGCAAATTTTAGTCTGTGGACTCTGTCGGGTAAATTATACCATTTTTTTTTTTGGGGGGGGGTGGGGGAATTCGAGAATAGTCGGATACCTCACTGCCCGAATATTATGATATTCGGGCTTCTTGTTGCTGCAGGACGTAAGAGGTGCTTGCTGCAAGAAACAATCTAGGCCTAATTTCTTGATTGTATGAGCGAGCAAAGCAAGCGAACGAGAGAGAGAGAAAAAAAGAAGAATTTTATATCCTGAGAATAGGTTCTAGCGTATTGTTATTCCGTTCTCATAATCTGTGTAACATGTTATCGGCATCTTCCGTTCTCATATTGGGAAGAGACTATTGGTCACAGGCCATTATTTCTGAAAATTCATCTCTTTAGCCCCTTTAGGTCAACTTGCCGCTCGATTCTTTTCAGTTATGTTGCTAACATTCTTTGAGTAGAAAAATAGCATATCATTAGCTAGAGATTCAAGATGCAAACCAAATAACTTCCATAAGAATATTACTTATTAATATAATTGGCATTGGTTTATATACACAAATATGGCGATTATATTAATAACTAATTAATATCAATAATGAAAATATAATGGGCATTGGTAAATAACCCTAATAATGCTAGTGAGCGAAGTTTTTGAATTTTTGCTTTCTTCTCTTTCCTTTCTTTCCTTTCTGATTTCTTCTTTTCTTTTTCTCTTCTTTTCATTTCTTTTCTTTTTTTCTTTCCTTTTCAACCTCTTCCTTTTTTGCTTTTTCTTTGGTTGGAACGCCCCACTTATTTTAACCACTTATTTTTTTACCCACTTATCATTATACCCACTATTTTACCCTTTTTACGTATTTATTGTCGGTCTATCAGACCTTCTAACTATCGGACCCCTACTGAACCTTCGGACTACCGGACCCTTTTGCCGATTCGGTATATAGAACCTTCTGTCTATTGGACCCTCTCGTACATTTGGTCTATCGAACCTTCTATCTATCGGACCTTCTGACTATCGGACCCGTTGGTCATTCGATCTATAGAACCTTCGGACTATCGGACCCTCCTGCCGATTCGGTCTATAGAACCTTCTGTCTACTGGACCCACTCGTACCTTCGGTCCATCGACCTTTCTATCTATTGGGTGTCGGTCTATCGGACCCGTTAACTATTGAACATTTTAGCTAGAGGGATGACCCCGTTTACAATAGCGCGAATAGCGAAAAGAACACAAGTACAAGTAATGTATGCATTTTGTTTCTCGTCACCTCTGAATGTGATAATGTACATTACGAGACGGATGAACATGCGTACATCTTGATTTTCAAAACCACTGTCGAAAGAGTTTGATTTGTTCAAGCACGAAACAAAACAAAAAAATACAAATAATAAGTCTATCAGATACAAAGTCATGTACATTATTACATTCACTGTCTTTAAACACTTTTTGGCGTTTCCGCACTTTCGGAAGAGGGCAAAATTGCCGCGTCCATATTTTGGTCGAGACCAAAATTTGGACGTGGAAATGAACTTCCTTCGACAACTTAAATTATTTCCTAATATTCTCCGCATATATAATCTAAATGGTTGTCGGGAAATTCATTATTTCCCTTTTTATTACAAAGAGAAATACTTTTATGTTCTTGATTTTTTTTCGGATGAAGCCACACATTTTTTATTCCTGAGGTAGCGTTATTTTCTTGTCCAAGTACCCTATCATTGGACAAACAAGGTCATGATAAATATCCTTTATTTATTCCTGATAATAATTACAGACAAATTATATATTTTTTTGAAAGAGCTTGAGTTGCTGAATATGAATATGATCATTAATCTTCAATTTTTATTCGTTAATATATCTTAATAGTGGCGGTATGAATATGTTAGATATTAGTAAACTGGGAAATAATTGAATGCACGCATCACGGTAAGATTTGGGACACCATATTCTCTATGGCCGCGCACAGCTTTTTTCAGCAGCCGTGCCGATACGTGTACCCCACGGTTACCATAATCTCGCTCGATTTTATCACCACTTCGGGAACCAGATAGAGCATGCCAGACGGCAAATTAGTTTATAGACCAAAGACACTACATGTGAATATGTGATCTTTACATCCATGAACATGAAAAATGGTTACTTTCCAGCTAAGTTGACCCTCTCCCCTGAACCCCCACGATGTTGGCAATTTAGATAAAGTCAACTTTAATAAAAAAAAATAAATATAAGATGTACTTCGCCTCGAAAAGCATCTTCACCCACCACGAAGCACCGGGCAGATTTTTATTTTATTCAGCTTTCTTGGGTAACTCGGCCACGATTGCAAACGTAGATGGCGCCATTATAAATGTCCCTTAAATTGACCAAGAGTGTCATATTAACGGTGATTGGTACTATGACCGCACGCAGGCGGCATGGCGGATTTTTTAAGAACAATCGCGGCAGGCTGCGGCGGGCATGGCGGATTTAATTTCAAGTGCAATCGCCAGCAGGCCGCGGCGGGCATGGCCGATTAGTTTTTAAGAGCAATCGGTAGCAGGCCGCGGTGGGCATGGCTGATTTATTTTTAAGTGCGAGGTGGCAGGCTGCGGCGGGCATGGGTCCGTTAATTGGCGCGTGCCTTGGCGGGAGCCTGCAGGCGGCACACTGTGATATTTTTGATCTGTCGCCTAAGTTGAAGGGCATTAAAAGACAAAACTTTGACCGCGTTTACACAGAGTGAACTCGAGTTCAAATTCGACAGCGAATTCAATTGCGACCTTGGATTAGCATAAATTATTTTTCGGTGGGCTGTTTACACCAAGCGTTGGACGAACTCGAATTCAGAAGGAAAGTGAATTCGACTTGATTACGCCCTCGCTTGGTGGGAATATCGTGATAATCAACTTCCGGGTTAAATTTGTGAAAACCCCGCGAGTGAGTTCAAAATGGCGGTAGTGAGTATTGTAAGCGCAGCCATTTTGATCTGGTTTTGTATGATTTTACGTCAGAATTACAAAACTATGAACGAATATTTTGCAGATATGATGAGCGCGTGGTGGATTGAATCAAGCCAGTTCGGTGAATGTGTCGTCGTTCGTTGTGGTTCACTTGTTGAATGACGCTTGTTTTAGTGACGCGACGCTTAGCGTTGCTTAGCAATACCGGAAGTGACGTATGACGGGGTCACTGGCTAGATATTTGCTAGTCGACTTTCAATTACGCGTCCGTTCACACTGCAAATAGCGAATTTAAAATCGATAATAGTCGAGTTTGAATTCGATAAAAGTTGCTCTGGGTCGTCATTCGAATTCGAGTTTTGAACTCGAGTTCTAATTGCGACTACCCTGTTTACACACAAATGAACTCGAGTTCAAATTCGACTAAAGTCGAGTTCAGTCTCTGTGTAAACGGGGTCCATGATTTCACCAAAATATATACGAAAGACGAGGATTGATATATACACTAACTTTAAGGAAATAAAGAATAGGATCGAGTAAAATTGGAGCAAAGAAAGACGTCAGTAATAGTAATTGCAACATTTGAAAAAAAATCCTTTTCGTTCAGGTGACAAAGTATGAAGATCGATAAAGACAAAAAGCATGACTTCACAGAAATAAAGACGTAATTGACAACCGGACTAATCATCAAATATTTTTAAAAAATTAAATGTGTATTCCTCATGTCCGTGTATTTAAAAGAAGGAACTGAAATTGGTAATATTCACAATTTAAGATCAAAAATATCAAAGCGTGTTGCAGGGGGCATGGGGGGAACGCAAGAGGCCGCAGATAGGCCAAATTAATCCCCCATGCCGGACGAGACCAGCATGAACAGTCGCTACTGAATAATGACCCTGTTCAGTACGCAGTCGGCATGGGGTCATAGCTGGGCGCATCTCAAGTTAATCCCCCATGTCAGCCGCGGTCTCCCGCCGTATTTATTTGCAGTAGGTGTATACCATGCCCGCCGCGGTCTCCCGCTGTATAGATTAAACCATGCCCCCCGCGGGCTTTGGCCGCTTGAATATACCATGTAACATCCCTGCATGTGGCCTCCCACCGTGTGGGACACCATGCACGCACATTGAGAACGCAATTCTTCATTTTTTTAATCATTATTATGATATTATTTACAGCAATAAATCGATGTATCTACCTATTTGCTAGTTTCCCAAACTATGCCGTCATTCGAGAAAACCTAAGTCTAAAACGCGCAGCCCCTGCCTGCGCGCGCGTACTCCCCGTCCACCAATCCAATCGCGCCACCGCCATACTCTTCCTCTTCCGTTCTCGCCCGTCAGAGAAGTGACATCTATGAAGCTAAGTCTTAACCTAAATTGCGAGATTTTTACCTCCAAAAGCGTTTTTGGTTGCCTTTCGCAATAAAAATCCCGTTCACCATGTTTTCACACTCATTTTGGTGTATCAGATTTTTCCTGAGTCAACCTCCTTCACGGTAAATTAATGAAATTATTTTGCCGTTTTTCCTCACTTTCGGGGCTTTATTCACAGACGGTGTACTAGTACACTGCGTCGGGCTAGCCCCCGTGTCTGTAGGTGGTTGATTCAACGCGCTTAGACAAGCGGTCTTATCATACGTTGTGCTCCGTAATAGGAGTTTATTCCCACTCCGTCTTGTGAGTTGGTTGTTACCTTTTTATATAGATCTATACTGTTTTGTAATAATAATAAATTTATTACTATAAATGGGTTTCTATATTTGTTGCTTGTCTTTAATTTCAGCCATGTCGAGGTCTCCGTTCGGCTGGCGTTCCCCAGTATTTAATACTTATAAGGGGACTCGCCCAGCCTTGGAAGGGTTGGCTGCGAGAATTTAATCTCGCACCAACATTATAACTTCCACGGAGCTTCGACTAAGGTAAGTTAGGGCCTACTTCGTGTACGGCTCGCCCCGTTATGAGTTCGCCGTCTATTTTGACGACCAACTCATGCGGGGAAAACCGAGAGAGTGAGTGCTGGAAACGGCCAATACCTCTCTCGAAGATAGAGACTTGTATAACGGTGGGAGTGAGTGCCTCCGGCCAATACCTCTCACCGATAAAACTGTGGGTGTTATCCCTGCCCACAGTTCGTCTCGCTCGAGCATCATTCCTCGCTCTCCAGCCATAGGTGTGATTGCTCAGGGATCGGCTCCTTTTGTCTCTCCGCACGCTTCTAACACAACCAAGGCGGGTAAGGGAAAAAGAGAGTCGTGATCCTCCAAAAGTACTCCCTTCAGGGCCTACTACGGAGGCGGTGCCCGTTTCTAAGGGTAAAGGGGGCAATAAACATGCCCACCTGCCCAAGAAACGTAAGCGCCAGAGTACTGCCCAGCCAACAGGCGAGGCGGACTTTCTCCCCTTGACACCGACTGTGTGTTCACCTCATGTGTCAGGGGGGGGGGCCAAGAAGAAGAAGGTTAGCCCCCAAGGGGCGACCACTTCTTCTGAGTTGGGCGTCTCCCATGAAATTTTGAATTATCTCAAGTGTGTGTGTGTGTAATTGGGTTTTTACAGACGTGTATCAATCAGATATGATTATTTACGTCTGGGACCGACCTTTAACGTCACCATCCGAAAGATCATTGTGGAGCGGAGTGGTTGGTCAGACTCTGTGTCTGTACTCCCCACCACGCCTGACTCCAACCCCTCCCCCCAAGGGGGAAGGGGGGATACCTATACCCGACCCGACCCAGGTCCGGTTCGGATACCGGATATCCGGTTCGGATACCGGTTTCTACCGGTTATCTGGCTAGGAACACTGGTTTTCCCTTGTTTACCACCACTGCTTCTAGTGGGTTGGGATCCGGTTCCTTTTCTCAGGTATCTGGCTCATTGTGTTTGTTTTCCAACACACTAGAGCCTTACCGCCCCACTTCGGGCGTCTCTCGACCACGTTCAGCTTTGATCGTCCGGTCGGGGCTACTCCCATTCCAGCGGCACTTGGTGCTCCGCCTGGGGAGGAATCCTGGGACTGCTTACACCGCCCTTCTTGGGATCAGGTTTCAGTCTGGATTTTCGGAGGATGATGTCTCTTCACAGGCTGAGATTACACCCCAGACCATTGGGTCCTTGGCGGTAGAGACTCAAGCCCTGCTGGAGAAATTTCTTCCCGACACTTTTACAGAGTCGGGCTGATCCGGGACATCCGTCTCTCCTTTTTCAAGGTGAGCGTCCCTCCAAGGGCATCCCTCTTACGGAGGACTGTAAGCGAGTCTTCAATGACTTCGCCTCACAGCCTCTTGCATCCTTAGTAGGGTCCGTCCCTCGGCCGGGGATTTCACCTTCTCTAAACAGGACACTCTCGAATTATATTACGAGAAAGTCCCGTTCCAGTGACCTCCTACATGTAGGTGGTAGGCTTGGTGTCTACTTAAGAGTACACCTTGCGCCAAAATAGAGAGGTTCCCGTCCTTATTGGAAGTTCATTCCAGGACTGGCCTGAGGCTGACTGCCTACTTGGGTACGCTCCTTTCCCTTAGCGCTAGGAGCCAGCACCTCGAGATGTCCGACTCGGACATCCTGTGCTAGACGAAGCCCCTTGTCCAAGGACAGGCTCGTTGTAAAACCGTCCCTCGGCTGGGTTTTTTCACCTTCTCTCGACAGGACACTCGATAAATTTACGAGAAAGTCCTGTTCCAGTGACCTCCTACATGTAGGTGGTAGGCTTGGTGTCAACTTTAAGAGTACACCTTACGCCAAATAGAGAAGCTCCCGTCCTTAATGGAAGTTCATTCCAGGACTGGCCTGAGGCTGACTGCGCACTTGGGTACGCTCATTTCCCTTCGCGCTAGGAGTCAGCACCTCGAGATGTCCGACTCGGACATCCTGTTGCTAGACGAAGCCTTGTCCTGGACAGGCTCGTTGTGGTTGGAACTGTCTGTGTCGACAGCAATAGCCACCAATGCTAGGAGGAAGCTTACGCTTTCCTCTCTGGGCATTGCGGATGCGGACATACCTGCCCTCCTGGCCGGGGTCCCGCACTCCGGCCTTCACCTCTTTGGAGGTAAGGGGCCTGATGTGATTCAACTTGAGGTTGATTCACGCAAGCAGGCGACGGAACTTCTGAAACGCCTTAAGTCCTCGGCTCCTAAGCCGCAGGCTCAGGCTGTCTTTCCGCCTCCTAGACGCGGTGGCGCTTCCAGCTGCCCCGTGCACAGGTGCGCCCCGAGCGTTGGAGGAGAGGGTTGGCGGCCGTCTTCAGTACCTTCCCGCCTGGGAAGGAATTACCGACGACGTTTTCGTGCTCCCCTTCGTGCGAGGAGGCTTCTGCATACTTTTCGCAGAGCCCCTCCCACACGGAACCGTCCGCCACAACCCTCCTACACTATCGCCCCCTTTCTAGAGCACATCTCCACCGAGATTCAAGAGCTGCTGGAAAAGGGCGCGATCGAAAGGGTAAGAGACCACCACAGTTGTGCCTCTCCCCTATCTTATATTCCCAAATGCTCGGGGAAGCTCAGAATGATCTTGAATATGGAGGTCATCAATTCCTTCATACCAAGAGAGGTTTTTCCACAGGGAAACCTTGGCCTCGATTCTCCCGGCGATCAGACCGTCAGATGTGGCTATTTCGGTAGACTTGAAAGATACTTTCACATACCGATACACCCTTCTTCAAGGGACCTTCTAGGTTTCTCCTTCAAGGCGAAACTTTCCGGTTCGAGGCCTTAAATTTTCGGCCTGAAACCGGCTTCTCGAGTGTTACTCGAGCAGTCTCTACCCTAGCCACTTCCCTCAGGATCGCGGTCTGAGACTTTTCACTTACCTGGACCACTGGCTCCTGGTGGCGAGCTCTGTGTCCGTCCTTCAGTCGCACATGGCCCTACTTCTCCGTACTACGCAAGAAGTAGGATTCATAGCCAACTGGGACAAGTCGGAGTTGACTCCTACCCGCAGACCCATTTACCTAGAGTGCGGATATTAGACATTGTGAACCAACTTACCCGCCCCAGTCGGGAGAGAATTCAGGCAATTGTCTTTCTAGCTCGATCTCTTCGTCTCTTACGTCGAGTTCGGGCAGGCCGATGGCACCAGTTATTGGACCACTTATCGAGCCATAGGGATGTCCTCAAAGACTGTCGGCTTCATATGAGGCCTTTTCCAACTTCATCTTCTGAAGTTTTCAAGCCCAGTGTAGACTCGCTCAAGGTGTGGATTCCTCTCACCGAGGAGATCAAACGCCTACTTATCGCCCTGTTCGGACCAGGTGGTCACGGGGGACTGGTCACACCTGTGCACCTTGCCCCACTTATTGTGTTGGAATTTCGAGAACATGTTTGTAGGTCGCTCCGTCCTGATTTTGACGGTCAGCACCTCTGTTGCTGCTTACATCAACAGACAGGGCGGGACTCTTCCCGCTACCCTGAACGATCTAACCGCCAAACTTAAGAGGGGTGTCGGCCTCACCGAGTGATTCCGATCGCCTCCTATGTTCCCGGGCGGGACAATCTGATTGCAGATTTGCTGTCCCGGGCCATGTGTCTCCCCTCCGAGTGGTCACTGAATCAAGAGGTCTTCGACTACCTCAGTTCAGTCTGCGCCCATCTGGAGATAGACCTGTTTGCGACAGCTCTGAATCATCGCCTCCCGAGTTTGCTCTCGAGTGCGAGATCCGGAAGCTTGGGCCTTTGATGCGTTCTCCCTTCAGGGAAGAACTTCTGGGGTTACGCCTTTCCGCCGATCTCCTTAATTCCTCAGTTCCTGGGGAAGATTCAGGAGGATCAGGCGTGGGTTTCTGCTCATAGCACCTTGCTGGCCGAGGAGACCTTGGTTTCCTCTTCTTTTGTCTCTGCTGGACGGTCGGCCTCTCTCCCTTCAATGGAGAGCAGTCCTCAGATCAGCCCCTGTCGGGGATCCTCCACCATCGTCCGGCGGCTCTACATTGACCGCCTGGCCGCTATTGGGGAGGAAGCGAGAACTCTCAGAGAGAGCCTCCCAGT
Source organism: Heliocidaris erythrogramma (assembly GCA_025617745.1). Classification (NCBI taxonomy): domain Eukaryota; kingdom Metazoa; phylum Echinodermata; class Echinoidea; order Camarodonta; family Echinometridae; genus Heliocidaris; species Heliocidaris erythrogramma. The sequence continues at coordinate 31,156,285 of CM046858.1, read as the reverse complement.
TCATAGTCCAGAGCAGAAGAGTTTCTACCCGAGCTGTTGTCAACTCGAGTTTAGAAACCTTCCATGCTTGTTGGGGAGAAGGGGTTTGTTTCCCGTTTCTGCCCTGGTGGGTGCTTTTACAACAATTTTCCTTATTACTCCTTTCGATAAGGGCAGGGCCCTCTCTAACTTTAGTGGTTACCGGTCCGCTATTACTGCGGTTCACCTTGGGTTTTTTTTCTGATGGTTCGTGAGTTTCAATCTCTCCCTTCCTGACTCATTTGCTGAGGTCTTTCTTTTGACACGCCCAGCAAATCGCCAGTTGACTCCTGCGTGGAGCCTTCCTTGGTTTTGGACGCCTTGGCGATTGGATTGGTGGACGGGGAGTACGCGCGCGCAGGCAGGGGCTGCGCGTTTTAGACTTAGGTTTTCTCGAATGACGGCATAGTTTGGGAAACTAGCAAATAGGTAGATACATAGATTTATCTAGTAAATAACAAAATTAGTTATAATTTTCTTGGTTTGCTCCTCGTTACTCTTCAAAATGAAGTATTACGATGCTGTCATTTTCATCATTAATATACATGTGTAAGAATATAATTATTATTTAAATCACCGTGTCTCATACTTTCATTGTGTGTCGTAACTTTTGTGAACTCAGATGCTGCAAAATCAAGTTCCTTCGCTGAATTAATTTGTGAAATTTGTCTCACTGACGTTTCATTTCCTTTTTGAAAATTCATAAATGCGTCTTCATTTTGTTTGCCTCCGTAACTCTGACAGATGACATACACGCCTTTTTTTGTTTTGTTTAGTCATCAATGCTAAAGATATATTTGTTATTTGGATATATCTTTTCTACTTTTATTGCGTAACTCTGGACTTTTGATGCTCCATTTGATTTTTTTTAAAGATAAAAAAGTAATTCTTGTATTGAAGACGGCCCGACGAAATTATTTTAATTCGTCAAGTAAATCGTCTCGCCTGTTTAGTTTGCGTTTCATAAGTCTTGTTCTGAATACGATCCGACAAAATTATTATCGTTAGGTAGAAAATTAATTCGTCTAGTAGATCTGTAATTATAGTCTCACCTTTTTTTTGTATGCGTTTCCTTCTTCTTGTATTGAAGACGGCCCAATGAAATTATTTTGATCGTTAGGAGGAAAATTAATTCGTCAAATAAATCGCCTCTATTTTCTTCAGACCTTGCTATCAATGCCATTACCAGACTGCACAACCCACTTTTAATACTCTATTTTACTGTTTCTTACAGGCTCATTACTGTCTCTCAACAATTCTCAACGATTAATTCATAAATCCTTTGCTATTTTTGTCGCATATATAGGCGACTTCCCATTCCATTTGCGTTTCATAATTCTTTCCTTGAAGGCGGCCAACGAAATTATTTTGAATTTTATCAATATTAATTTGTCCAGCAAATTGCCTCTTTATCGTTTGTGTTTCATAATTCCTGAAGACAGCCCGATGAAACTATTTTGATCGATAACTAGAGAAGTAATTCGTCAAGTAGATCTAAAATCGTCTCACCTTCTTTTCGTTTGCGTTTCATAATTCTTGTATTGAAGACGGTATGCTAATGGGCTCGTCTTCCCGTTATACAGCTGTGTTTATATTCTTCTTGGGTCCCTGACCCCCAAAAGGCATCAGAAGGCGAAAAAAAAGAAGGATGCGGGCGGGGACGAGAAACTAGGAATAATTTTTATTTGATATGACCTCCCTCACCTCCAAAACTAGGCCAAGTATTCGTGGCGATATGCATATTTGTGACAATAAGATTTAAAAAAGCGAGCACAATCATGTTCACTGTTTTTTAAATTTTTTTTTAGAAACGCCACTCTTTCAGAAAATAAGGTATGTTGACATGCACGCAATGTTGGTCGATTGGTGGGCGGCGGGTGTGGTTCATGAGGCCCATACAGAAGGTTTGCAGTAACGTTGTTTGGATCTGTGCTTTGTTAAAAAAAAATATTTTCCAATGATGTCAAACAAAATACATGTACGATTCGTGAATAATAATCCGTCTCGATATCACATATTATTCGGTGGTGGCATATAAAGTCCTATATCCTTTCGTTCTCAAGTTCTAACTTTTTCAACCGATTTATACTTCTATGTCCGACGAGCCGGATTAATTTTCCTGAAATAGGAATTTCCAATTTCCAATCAGTAGTCAATAGTTTAATACTGCTCTTCTTTTTACAAGCCTATAAAGGGGTTAGAAAACGGGACGCATCGCAATATCATGTCGGTGTCCACAGTTATCTGAAATTAGTAGCCATAGGACTAGATGTACTCTCTCTCAAATTTCACTCGATGTTTACTTATATTGGTTAATTGATATTGATCATTTGGATTAACTTTTAATTATTAGCCAAACTCAAGCCACTCAATTAATACGGACCAGACAAAAGCCTAGACTTCTGGACTTCACTTCAACACACTTAGCAAGAATAACACGATCAAAACTACTTTCGAAAAATAAACTCAAGGGCAATTTCAAAGGCCTATTGTACTGCCCATAGAAATCAGGTTCGGATTACGTAATAGGCGATTGCAATGACAGTGTTCGCACATTTCTAAAGGTGATACACAGGGCTATTGAAATTGCCTTCAGTTGATTTTTCGAAAATAGTTTTTATCGTGTTGAATGTTGAATGTTGCGAGACATTCTACTTTTAGAGCGAGCGCCATGAGCGCCCAGCACAGGTGGACACCTGCGCTATCATCATCATCATCATCATCATCATCATCATCATCATCATCATCATCATCATCATCATGTCATAGAGCAGTTAGAGTCACAATTTCATGCATGCTTGATCAATAAATATATATTGTTATTGTGCTTGGACTGAGCCAAGCCCGCAAACTTATTCTTTCCTGCTTGGGGTGGGGGTGGGGGAGAAACTCCCCTCCCTGTACCCACCCTTGTTACATGCAGCATTGCGTCTAAACAAACGTAAATCAGTCCGGGTGTCGAACCGTACTTTCCGCCTACCGTTATCTTTATCTCGAATTTGCTATTAATCGTCAGAGCTTTTGCGCTTCTCGCGGTAGGGGTGGCGTGTGGGGATCGACCCTCTCCCCCCAGTATTGCAGTATTGCCCCAGAGTAATTTGCGTCCAAATAAGTGAAAAGCAGTCATGACGTCGAACTATAACTTCCGCCAGAAAAAAATATTTGCTACGAGCCGTTATCTTTACGTTATCTTTCTCTAAAATTTGCCAAGTCGTCACAGATTCGCGCGGGAAGGGGAAAAACTTTCCCCTCCCTCCACCACCCCTTTCATACATGTATACAGTTCAGTATTGCACCCCGCCCCTAATGTTTTTCACAAGGGAACACTGTACACTTGATCTTAAACTCTATTCTAGGTTCTTATGAGATGTTAAATTCAGGAACAATAATCATTAAACTGTATAAAGCAGTGTCAAAGTCCCCCTCCTCTCACAAAAAAGATAAAGAAAAAATGAAGGAAAAAAAAAAACCTCATAGGGAATGCATTTTGGTGAAAGGTGCTAGAAAGTACAAATTATTACTATGTACGCCCTCCCCCGCTCCTCAAAAAGACAGGAGGTTCTTAGAAAGCGGGGGTCCATTGATGGATTATTGATCATTATTTACAACAAAAACGATCTTTTCTTTTCAGTATCGACACTCCCCTCCTTGTGTCAAACCCCTGCCTTCCAATTTATGACAGGAAGTTCTTAGAAATCGGAACCCATTCAATAGATTAATGACCATGCCATGAAAAGGTGACACACGTCTATTGTGTAAAGGGGAGCTGGAGTTCTGGGAAAGGGTAAAAAAAAAAAAATTCTGAACTTTCTTACTCTTATTACGTTCGTTTGGAAGATTATCATATTATATATGTCCACTGAAAAGGATTGCTCTTCAAATGCCCTCACAGAAAGTAAATGTAAGCTTTCAAAACAGAATTATGAAGAACGTTCGAAATTGTGATCTAGGTGTGTGGTTTTGGAGAGAGAGAGAGAATTGTTTTTTAAAGCTCCAGTTAATAAATCGGAGAGAAACGATGACTTTCAAGCTGAGCAGTTTATCTTCATCCCGCTGTTTAGCATGATGATGATAAGAGTCCATTTCTGTAAGAAAAGGAAGTCAGCATTTTGACCAGAAAGAAAAGGATCTTTTTCGAGATTATGAAACAAGTGCATGATTTTTTTCTAACCTAGTAAACTAGAGCAGAGAGAAGCGTTGGCATTCGAGCTATATATAAACGCAGTTTATCTTCATCCCGCTGTTTAACATCAGGATGATACGTTTCAATTATGTAATTCTTATTACAGCCGAAAAGAAAAGAAAGTTAGCTTTATAACCAGAAACAAAAGGGCATGTGTCGAGATTATAAAACAATTGCGTGATTTAGAAGGGCATAGGGAGAGAGGGAGAGGGAGAGAGGGAAAAAAATCAATAATCGTCTTGTGCAGGGGCCTGAGGAGGTGCTTCATTATTACATTCTTGTTCTTTGAAAGGGGCGGATTCTATACCTCCTTAACATGCAGACATGGGGAAAAGAAAAGAAATATAGCTGTTAGAAACCCGTAGTTAGCATTTAAAAAAAATAGAGCAGGGCAAAATAATATCCTCATTAGCCTTTTTTTGTTCCCATCCGCATCGCTTTTAATCCAGTAAAAAAGAAAGCGTATACAGAAATGAAATTTAGCTTTAAAAACAGAAAGAAGAACTTTCGACATTATGATACAGGTACGTGATTTAGAAAGAGAGAAGAAATTGTCAGGGCGTTAATTTTACAAGAGGCAGTTATGATTGTTTCTTTTAAACTGCAGTAAATAGAGCGGAAACAGACTTTTGTTTCTTTAGCAGAGAGAAAGTGAAGTGAACTCAGCCGAGATTATCATACAAGACAGTGCGTGATTTAGGAGAAAAAAATCAATAATTGTGCGTTAGGAGTAATAACACATTACATTTTTATTTGTGCGCAGTAGATGTGGAAGGAAAAAGGCATGCTGACGAAAAGAGGTCACATACCATTCACACGACCAGAATGATTGACATGTTTACAATAGCGCGCAAAATGTCGGTTTCACCATCAAAGGGCGGTGGCTTTGCGGAGCGAAAAGAACACAAGTACAAGTAATGCATGCATTTTGTTTCTCGTCACCTCTGAATGTTATAATGTACATTACGAGACGGATGAACGTGCATACAAAATCTTTATTTTCAAAACCAGTGTCGAAAGAGTTTGATTTGGAAATGTTTATATGGCAAGTTTTGTTCAAGCACGAAACAAAACAAAAAAATACAAATAATAAGTCTATCAGATACAAAGTCATGTACATTATTACAGCTCTTTGTTTCTTTGGTTACTCCAAATGTTGCTTAGCCAGGATTTAATTTCATGGCGGGGGTTGAGCGCACAAAGCGTGCTCCTCAAGGGGGGGGGGGGGGGTGTCGGTATCCGCAAAAGAAACCTATCCGCATATTCTTGAAAGATTCCGTTCACTGTCTTTAAACACTTTTCGGGGTTTCCGCACTTTCGGGAGAGGGCAAAATTGCCGCGTCCATATTTTGGTCAAGACCAAAATTTGGAAGCGGAAATGAACTTCCTTCGACAACTTACATTATTTCCTAATATTCTCCGCATATATAATCTAAATGGTTGTCGGGAAATTCATTATTTCCCTTTTTATTACAAAGAGAAATACTTTTATGTTCTTGATTTTTTTTCGGATGAAGCCACACAATTTTTCTTCCTGAGGTAGTGTTATTTTCTAGTCCAAGTACCATCAAATATACAAGTATTTCCACGTCTTTTTGCGGGAAGGTCTCGTCCATTTTTCGTATCAGGCGTGACGTTTCCCAGGACTGTATTCAGCAATATAAAAATTCAAAAAGTTATCAGACCATATGCGTGATGTGGAATTTATAATTATAAAAATTATTTGGATTTGACCAAATTTCACCAAAACACCCAAACTTTGAATGGTTGTTGCAAAAAACCTAACGAGTGAGACTTGTAAGAGTAAAATGAATAATTTGAAGTTTGTGTAATGCTAAAAATAACAGACGTACGAAAAATCTTCAAAATTGCTAGAGCCTCACCGTGGCAACAAATGCAAACCCATCATTTTTGGCAATCTATCATTGGACAAACAAGGTCTTGTTAAATATCCTTTAACATTTATTCCTGATAATAATTATAGACAAATTATATATTTTTTGGAAAGAGCTTGAGTTGCTGAATATGAATATGATCATTAATCTTCAATTTTTATTCCTTAATATATCTTTGGAGGTATGAATATGTTAGATATTAGTAAACTGGGAAATAATTGAACGCACGCATAACGGTAATATTCGGGACACCATATTCTCTATGGCCGCGCACAGCTTTTTTCAGCAGCCGTGCCGATACGTGTACCCCATGGTTACCATAATCTCGCTCGATTTTATCACCACTTCGGGAATCTTAACCGACCAGATAGAACATGCCAGACGGCAGTTTCGTTTATAGACCAAAGACACTACATGTGAATATGTGATCTTTACATCCATGAACATGAAAAATGGTTACTTTCCAGCTAAGTTGACCCTCTCCCCTAAATAAATTGACACTCGTCGACAATTTCGAAGTGGGTAGTGAATTGAAACATTAGAATGACTTATTTGGCGTCAACGTTCCGATAAAAAAATAGAAATAATTAATATGAAGAAAAGTACAGACGAATAAATCATTATCAAAATTCTGTGGAGCATTGTGCAAATTTGTAAAAATAAAAAGGCCTATAACTATCTACTATTAAAGCAAGATATTTCACGGTTAAAATCTAATATTACTAGGCCTATGTTCTCTCTCGATTGTACGATGGCGATGCGAAAATGCGTGTAGATGATTGTGAATGTGGAATGTAAACGATCACTGCAATGCGTTCCAAATTTCAGCACAAGATTATAGACGAAGGTAGAGATCGATAATAAAGACTTGGAATCTGAGACTTATTTTTCTTTTAGATATTTATGCATACGGTAAGTTTTTATACCCCCGCCAAACAAAGTTTGGAATCAGTCAACAGTTGGGCGGGCGGTCGGTTGGGCGGGCGGGCGGTCGGTCGGTCTGTTGCAAATCTTGCGGATCGAACTACTTCCTCAGTTTTTGACCGAAAGTCGTGAAATTTGGTACACACATTGGTCTTGGTGGGAAGATGTGCAAGACATATTTTTCGGATGAGTCGGAATGTGTGTTGCCATGGTAACAGCATATTTATGGCAGAAAATCAAGGAAACACCTTGCGGATCGAACTACTTCCTCAGTTTTTGACCGAAAGTCATGAAATTTGGTACACACATTGTTCTTACTGGGAAGATGTGCAAGACATATTTTTCGGATGTGTCGGAAGTGCGTTGCCATGGAAACGGCATATCTATGGCAGAAAATCAAGGAAACACCTTGCGGATCGAACTACTTCCTCAGTTTTCGACCGAAAGTAATGAAATTTGGTATACACATTGGTCTTACTGGGAAGATGTGCAAGACATATTTTTTTGATGTGTCGGAAGTTGTGTTGCCATGGAAACGGCATATCTATGGCAGTAAATCGGGGAAAAATCTTGCGGATCGAACTACTTCCTCAGTTTTCGACCAAAAGTCAAGAAATTTGGTACCCACATTGGTCTTGGGGGAAGATGTGCAAGACATATTTTTTGGATGTGTCGGAAGCTGCGTTGCCATGGAAACGGCATATCTATGGCAGTAAATCAGGGAAAAATCTTGCGGATCGAACTACTTCCTCAGTTTTCAACCAAAAGTCAAGAAAGGCTGTTGTCACGGGGCGGGGGTATTAATCATCATCTTCAGTGATATTTCTAGTTAATTATAACATTATTCTTTTAAAAAAAAATATATTGTCCAGTTAGGAAAATAATTGGTTTTTATATTTCTCTTCTTGATAACCTTCAGAATACCGGTAATCATAAAACTGCAATTGGCAATAAAATCTACAAAAGTTGATCGCTAATTTCAGTTATGTTGCAATCCATACGTTCACAGCTGATTCGGACGAGTGCAATGAAGAGGTACACTCGTTAATCAAGTTTTTATTGTTTTCTAATAATTCTAAATGTTGTTAAATTATTGTAATTTACTGCAATAAATCATATATACCTACCTAATATGCTAGTCTCTTTTTTAACAAAAAAAAGTCACAACATTGTGCACACCCCCCATAACCCATTGTTATCCCCTTCGTCACTCACCCGCAAGAATACGCAACGGCCATCTTCCTCTTTCTTGCTCGGTTTCGGTGTTCGTACGTTTCGGTGTTCGTACGGTGTTTCTATGTTAAAATTGTGCGTATCCCCAAATTTAGGTTTATTGCCTGGTTTTCCGAATATTCATATTTTTGTATATTTCTATTGTCTGTTCTTATTGGAGCAATATGAGTTCGGAAGAAGAAGGAGTTACCGTATTCGCCGGCGGAAAGGCCGCACTATTTTCACTCCAAATATTATCCCAAAGTCGGGGTGCGGCCTATGGGCCGCAACAGAGAAAAATAAACTGCCTCCAAAATCCCCACACGTATTGGAATGGACGGGACCAACGTTAGATCTAACACTACACTACAGTAGGCCCCCTAAGCCTGTGCTCTATCTCCAACGATGTAGATCTACTTATCTTTCAAGTACTGAAATATTTTCAGTAATAAATATAATTCAGAACTAATAACTACATATCTTATCAATATAGTTACAAACACGGCCTCGTTGGTCTTCCGAGGCTGACAAAGCACTCGTACGAAGCTCTCTATTGACGCTGATTGAGCTCTAGTAAAGTGCTGAAATCAGCCACCCCGCCCGGTAGATGTTTTCTGTGCTATGGGACGCCAAGTGTGCCCTGACTGCTTCTGTTACAAAATCACCCTGCAATTTTACTTTTGTAACAAAATCAAAAGTGGGGATGGATTTTGTAACAAAATCATTAGTGTGGATTGATTTTGTAACAAAATCACCAGTGGGGATTGATTTTATAACAAAATCATTGATTTTGTAACAAAAGCAGACAGGGTACACTTGGCGCCCCATAGTAGGGGCTTTGTAAGTTTTAATTTGTCTTTTGAGCACACCCTTTGTATGTGTTGAGATCAATGGCACCCCCTCAACCTCCGCGCTATTTCAGTGCGGTTGTATCCTTGCCGGATCCTTCACGGAGATGTATGTATTTTGTATGGAGAACGGACATTATCGCAGAGGATTTTTCATAGCGCATGTGACGTGCGCGTTACCCTGCATTGTAAGCATAGACCACTGACCTCTACCACAAACCACATCGCTCTCGGAAGAGTAACATGGCTTCAAGTGCTCGCACGCGCGGGAATGGGCGATGATCCGTCCAGGTGGTAGAGGTCAGTGGCATAGACATTGTAAGTCGTGGCAAAGAGCTTAAAAGCTAAGATAGGGCATTCCCAAAATTTTATGTAACGTAAGTGGCCTTGGCCGTTACATCGGGCCCTTTACACAATCGGGAGAGTGTCCTATCTTTCTTTTCACGATCTTTGGTCATGGCAAGCCCATGTTTCAGCTTGCAAATCGTCGTGACGACGTTTTCAATTTCCTCTTCGAAACCATCATGCTGTATTATGTATTTTTCTGTCTTTGGATGTCACATAGGGAACCTTTGATGGAATATGCACCTATGTAAGATATCTCTTCACGGTTTTTTAGAGTGGTGGAAACATTTCCTTTCCAATTTCATTTGTGATTGTGCCTCAATTTGCGAGTTGCATTTGTTTCACTCAGAATGACGAGATTGAGACGTATTGTATGTTGAGAGTATCATGTTATTGCTTTTCACGATCTGCCTTCTGTGGTATCGATACTTGTGATCGGGATATATATCGGTAAATCATAATAGTCCCATAACATCTCCCTTCCTTATAAAAAACAAAAGAATAGTATTTTTTTCTTTTTTTTTTTTCTTTTAGTTTTTTAATTTTGTTTGAGGCTTTCTATCATATTTCTCTCTTCCTTTCCCCTTTGAAAGTCCAAAACACCAATTTTTTGAATTCCTGTATCCCAATCACATTACATTCTGTGATACCAAACATATTGAATAAAACGATGAGCATGTGAAAAAAATGAACATAAGAGTCTTTTGTTCCTTTGTTGAGTCACCGAGTTCAAAGTTCACAAGAGAATCATGAGTTGAACGTTCAATGTGCGCAAATTTGTCCTTCAAAATCCTTTCAAGTGTTTAAGTCCTTCACAAACGGATATTCTATCGCGAAGAATAAATTGTGTCGCCAAATCAAAACACAGTCCATGGTAGCTTCCTGTCTCTCGAACGCAAATCATTATCATAAAACGCAGAACTATCAAACAGTATAACTGTCCTATATGCCAGACTTTGGCATCCAACTATCAAAATGAATCCACAAACATCAAAAGTCCGCTTTCTGCTTTGTGAAATAAAACGCGAGGGAAAATATCTTGGTTCCCATTAAAAGCCTATATACACTTCTTGTTTTGTGTTTAACAAGTCTATCAATTTGGTTTGTCCTACTTGCTAACAAACTGGTCATACTTAGCCGGCATCTGGATGCTTTTCCTGGTTCTAGTAGATCTGGTCGGCCAGGTGGACTGTTGCGTTGTTATGCGACCAGGGCTCATCGGCTTACTTCCTGGAGAGCTGCTTGCGGATATTTCTCCACGCGATTCAACGGGTCTTGCAGCTGCCTCGGCGTATGATGATTGCTGCCGCGTCTTTTCACCCAGTGGCTGAGATGTAGAAGCGTCTTCAGAGCTGTTTTGCACTGGTGGGCTCGCTGTCTCAGTGGTCTGTGGTTCTGGTACGAGCGGTTCTTCAGTTGATCTCAAGAACCTCCGATTCCTTCTTAACATCTGACCAGTTTCTGTATGGACCAAGTATGACCTTGGACCAACCTTCTCCTTGCAGACTCCTCGGCCCCACTCCATACCATGACGCTTAGGTTGGATGCGGACCTGTTGCCCAATCTCTAGCTCGGGAAGTGGAGCTGCTGATTGGTCATAGTATTTCTTGGCCAGCTGCTTCTTGTGACTGATGTGTTGTGGTACTCCGCCTACTACGTGTGGTTTGAGGAGTGCTTCAGGGGTAGGCAGTAGAGTATTGGTTCTTCGTGCCATCATTTTCTGTGCTGGGCTGGCACCATTGTCATCTGGCGTATTTCTCCAATCCAGTATTGCTAACTGGACATCCTCTTCTTGCTTTGCAGCTTTCTTCAGGAGTGTCTTAGCTATCTTCACTCCAGATTCAGCTTTACCATTACTTTGTGCGTGCAATGGTGAAGATGTGATATGCTCAACTTCCCAGTCTGCAACAAACTGAGCATATTCTCTGGCCACAAATTGGGGCCCATTGTCAGTAATCACCTTGTCTGGACGTCCATACCTGGCAAAGTGGCCTTTGGTGCATGCCACAATCGCTGCTGCCCTTGTGTCGCCTGTCACTTTGTCTATTTCCCAGAAGTCACTGTAGTGGTCACAGTAATGAGGTAGTTCTCGTTCTGGAATGTGAAGAGGTCCTGCGACACAATACTCCAAGGTCGGTCTGGAATCTCATGCGACATCATCGGTTCTTTCTTTTGCTTTGCCTGAAAAGCATTGCAGGTGCTGCATTGTGTCACCTTCTCTCTCACCTCCGACTGCATGCCCGGCCAGAAGAGGACATCTCGAGCTCGTCGAACACAGGCATCAACTCCTAGGTGGCTGCTGTGCACCCTGTTCAGCATCAGGGCTCTCATGGCGGTCGGTATGATAACTTTCATGCCCTTGTACAGAACACCATTCTGTACCGTTATCTCATCCCGGAACTGGTAATAGCCTCTCACCACCACGGGCACCTCATCTCTCTGTTCAGGCCATCCATTCATCACAATGGATGTCAAAGTTTGTAGAGCAGGGTCTCTCAACGTCTCTTTCTGTATCTGCAGAGATGTGGCATCGCGTATCCTGACATAATCTGTCTGGTTGATCTGCTCGATCTCATCATAGATCCTGTCGGGGCTCCCTGTGTCAGGCAGGTAAGCTCTGCTCAACCAGTCTGCAATCAACATATCCTTCCCTGGACAGTATGTCAGATCGATATCATACTTCTGCATTCTCAAGAGCATTCTCTGGAGGCGCTTGGGGGCACTGTGCAAAGCCTTGCTGAATATTGGCACCAAGGGTTTGTGGTCTGTCATAATGGTCACCTTCCTTCCCTGGATGAACTGATCAAACTTCTCTGCAGAGTACACAATGGCTAGGCACTCTTTTTCTATTTGAGCATAGTTCTGCTCAGTTTTCGTCAGGGCCCTTGATGCGAAGGAGACAGGCTGTCCATTCTGGAGCAATGCCGCTCCAAGCCCCTTCTCCGATGCATCGCACTGGATTGTCACCTCGTCCTTGAGATTGTAGTATTTCAAGACTGGAGCTTCTGTCAGAAGCCTTCTTAGCTCATTGAGGGTTTCCTCGTGGTCATCTCTCCATTCGAAGTGGATACCTTTGTCAGCCTTCTCAAAGGTTCAGCTACGTCTGCTAGTCTAGGCAGGAATCTGGACAGGTATGTTACACTTCCAAGTAGCCTTTGAACTCCCTTCTTGTCCGTAGGAGCTGGCATCTCCACTACAGCCTTCACCTTCTCAGGATCTGGTTTGAGACCATTACTCGTCAGTAGATGTCCCATGTATGGCACTTCACTCAGGCGTAGTCTCAGCTTCTTCTTGTTCAAAGTCAGCCCGACTTCTCTCGCCCTTGCCAAGAAATTCCGGAGATTCTTGTCGTGGTCTGCCAGGGCTTCTTTATGTGTAGCACCACTGCCGTATACTAAGAAGTCATCTGCCACAACATCAACACCACTCAAGCCTTCTATGACTTCATGTTGCCGTCTTTGAAACTCTTCAGGTGCAGTGCATATGCCAAAAGGCATACGAGTCCATCTATAACGACCGAATGGTGTTGCGAATGTTGTTAAGAAACTGCTTCTCTCTGTCAGCTTCACCTGCCAGAATCCGTCCTTCGCGTCTAGCACAGAGAACACCTTAGCTTCTGTTAGCTTTGGCAGGATATCATCCATCGTAGGCATGAGGTAGTGAGGTCTCTTTAGGGCTCTGTTCAGATCTCGTGGGTCAATACAGATTCTCAGCTTGCCCGGTTTCTTGACCAAGACTGTGTTACTGACCCAGTCTGTAGGTACAGACACCTTTTTCAATATGCCTCTTTGCTCTAACTCATCGAGCTTCAGCTTCAGTTCTCCTTTCAGAGGCACTGCCACCTTCCTGGCTAAGTTCTTTACTGAAGGGATGGATGAGTCGATCTCCATATCATAGTCACCTGGCAGGCATCCTAGACCATCAAAGACATCTGCGTAGTCATCAATGATTGCATGGTCTTCCATGAAGTTGGCTTCATCAGCACTATTGACTGTGATCAATCCCATATCGATGGATGTCTTGCTAGACAAGAGGGGCATGTGCTGCACACCAACAATCTTAAACGTAACACTATGTTGCTTGCTGCCATACCTGCAAGTGTACGTTTTCTCTCCTAGTACTGGAATGATGCTATGATTCAACAGTTTGATTCTGGACCTGCTCGGGGCGATGCAAGGTTGTCCTGTATTCTCCAGTTCACACACCTCCCTGTATGACAACACGTTGCAAGTTGAACCAGTATCTATCAGGCATTCAATTTGTCCTAGCTGCTGACCCTCTGTCACCACATCTAATGGTAGCGTCAGCTTCTTTCCACCATCATGGATATTCAAGGACCCTACCTCCTCTAGGGCTAGTGCGTCTTCATCATCACTGCTCTCTAGTTGATGAACATATGAGGGCTTACCTCTCTGTGTTTTTGCATTGCAGACATTCTGGAAGTGGTTTGACTTGCCACACTTGCGACATGTTTTTCCATAAGCTGGACAGCTGTCCCGGCCTCTTGCATGGCTGCCACCACAGAATTTACAACTGTCTACCTCATCTTTCTGTGTTGAGGTATTCTTTCCAGATTTCTTTCTATCCTTGTATTTATTCCTGGTCTGCTTTTGCCTTCCACCAACTTGTCCCTTCTTATGCTGGCTCTGCGTGAAGTGAACAGTTTCCTCACCTTTAACAATCCTTAGTTGCAGTTGAGATGACTCACTCACTTCAAGAGAAGATATGGCCTTCTTCAAGGTACAAACTGTATCCTGCTCTCTGAAGAGTCGAGCTTGGGCTTGCTTGTCCTTACACCCAAGAACCAGTCTGTCTCGTATCATCTCCTCTTCAAGTGCACCAAACTTGCACGCTCTGCTGAGTTGTCTCAGGCGCATCACATACTGATCCACACTCTCATTCTGTTGCTGACTTGCACTATGAAACACGTACCTGTCATACAGCACGTTTCTGGCTGGAGCAAAATGTTCTGCCAATTTCTCAATGATTTTCTGTGGCTTCTTTCTGTCCTCATCACTAAGTGGCAAAGTTGCCAATCTATCCTTGCAATCTTGACCCATTACTGATCTAAGGGTTGCCACTTGTACAATCTCTTGTTTCTTATCAAGCTCTGTAGCTATACGGTAGTCATTCCAAGACTCCTCAAAGGCTTTCCAATTTGCTTCCAAATTGCCCTTACAGCACATCGGCTGCGGTACCGGGATGCCGATTTGACAAGACGCCATTTTCAATAGCTGGGACTGTATAATCAACGTACTGTACTCACCATTTCGAGGCACATTTTCAGCATTGCAAAATGATTTTCCTCCTTCCAGGTAGCAATTAAACTGTCAGCACAAGTCTCTTTCACGGGTTTTTCCCCATGAATCCCTCTCCTGACACCATGTTTCACTCAGAATGACGAGATTGAGACGTATTGTATGTTGAGAGTATCATGTTATTGCTTTTCACGATCTGCCTTCTGTGGTATCGATACTTGTGATCGGGATATATATCGGTAAATCATAATAGTCCCATAACAGCATTCACGGTTGATAGTCCTATTTGTTGTCGAACTTTTACTAGGTCTAGGAGACGGCATGTACCGTATACTTACCGGTAGTCTACAAAGATGTATGTGTTTGCGAGTAGTACTAGCGGCTTCGTCAGATTCTCTTCAACTAAAGTTCAACTTTTTAAATTCTTAATGACATAAAGCAAAGACATCTAGGAATAATCGTCTTCAAATAGTCAATACAATAAAAAGTTTGGCCCTTGTTTTTTCGTTGTATGATATTTGGGGAGGGGGGGCAAAATTTCTTATGCTTGTGATTTTCCTCATATTTTTTTTTTTTTCAAATGAGTTGTCAAAGTTGGGGTGCGGCCTATCCGACGCTGCGGCCTATCGGCCGGCGAATACAGTAGGTCACAGAAACCTGCTTCTGAAGAGTCGTCTAGCAAGACGACTCGGCCTTCCAGAACTCCCCCTAGTACTTTCGTACTGGGGGGGGGGGGGGCGAGGAGGGCTGCGGGTAAGTTGCCCGGGGCGGGTGGCTTTAGTTGAGTTAGGGACGTCAACCCCGAAGCCCATGGCTTCGGGGTGGGTGACGTCAGATTCTAGTGGTTTGGATATCATAAATTCAATCCCCCGTTCAGTCCGACCAGAAGGGGGGACGTCTACCGTAATCCAACAACGAACTCTAATCTAAAACAACCAAACCCATATCCTGGTTCTCAACTAACCTGTAATACTAACACAACATGAGAATAGTTCAACTACTCGTTCTCCTGGAACGTTAATATTCACACTAATGCGTCAAGGATTATGACATTAACTGGCCGAAAATTTCACTGTTCACATAAAGATATGTTTCTGTGCTATGAGAAAAAAAAACTAAATAAAATTTGGAGTTCGAGAAATAAAATATCCAGACTGTCAGTGTTTTTTTCCGTTCCTGTATTGTTGCCACTGTTGTGCTGTTAGTTAACTATTATCTGATTTCTTCAGAAAAGAAAACAAATCTGTCCTTTCCATGTATTAAAAAAAAAACCAAAACAAAACAAACTATTGTCCAAAAATTTTTCCCTTTTGATAATGTATAATTATCCCTGTTCTTTCTTTGGGAATAATGCTAACATACTTAAAATCGTCTCTTCTTTATCCTAAAGAAAAAAAAAATAATACTGCTAATAAAAAAAAACTGAAACTAACCTAAAACTTCCACACTCTGAGTTGCTTAACAATGTTTCAACTACCTTAACTACGGTTACAGTCTTCTGTCGACGAAGTACATAGTTTCAATGAGTCTGTCCGGCTTCTTCTTCACACTGCTAGAGCGTCTAGCAGGCGGAGTGTCCTGTGCAGGTGACTCATCAGTAGTTGTTGCACTATCAGAGTACTGAGAAGTCTTTGGCTCATTTGTGCTTATGTCTTTGTTTGGTGCAACTTCAGAGTCATTCGCGTCCTGGGCTAGTGGAGTCATAACTTGCTCGCTAGTCATCGATGTAGTAGGATTTCGCGAAGGAGATGGAATGTTTTCGCTAGCATCTTCGCGTTCCTGTAGAGTTTCTTTCTCAACAGTTTCTGCTTTCCTCATTTGATCGATGTGTCGCTTCCACATTCTGCCATCACCTAAACACACCACATAAGACTTGGGTGCAGTGTGCTCCGCGATTGTTGCTGGCCACCAAACTCCATCCTTGCAAAATCCTTAACCAGAACACGCTCTCCTGGGAAGAACTTGCGTAACTCCTGCCGTTTGTCATGATGGAGTTTTTGATCGCTTTGTTTGCTCACAACCTTTTCCAAAGTACTGGGATGCACAAGGGACAATCGTGTCCTGATTTCCCTTCCCAGGAACAAGCTAGCTGGTGTTTGTTCTGTTGTAGCTTGCTTTGTGGATCGGTACGCAAGAAGAAAGCTATCCAAACACTGTTGAAGGCTACGACCTTGGACCTTGCTTGCGCTCAGTGATCTCTTGAATGATTGGACCATCCTCTCTGCTGCTCCATTGCTAGCTGCATGATACGGAGCTACCTTCACATGTTTCACTCCGTTCATTTTGAGGAAATGTTCAAACTCTTCACTAATGAACCGAGGTCCATTATCACTGACAACCTGTGCTGGGACGCCATATTTGCTGAACAGATCCCTCAGAGCTGTAATGGTTGCCGTAGAAGTGGTGCTACTCATCATGATGACTTCCGGCCACTTTGAGTAGGCATCTACGACGACCAAGTAATCGACCTTGTCCTTCTGCGCATAATCAACATGAATACACATCCAAGGCGCTTCAGGCCAAATCCATGGCATCAGGGGTGCCACTGTAGGAAGACTGTTACATGTCTGCTGACATGTAACACATTCACATACCTTCATTTCAATGTCTCGATCAATGTTTGGCCACAAGACATGACTTCTCGCGACCTCTTTCATACGAACCATTCCAGGATGTGCCAAATGCAGCTCTTCCAGTACGTCCTGCTGAAGATGAGCAGGGATGACCACTCGGTATCCCCACAGGAGACAATCCTGCTCCACACTCAGCTCACTCTTTCTACTAAGAAATGGTTTCAACCACTCTGCATCATGGTTGGTCCACAATCCAGTTTTCACCATCTGTAGAACCTTGGACATCACAGGATCTTTGCGTGTCTGTTGCTTGATGTCACTGCAGGTAACAGGGAGACTGTCTAGACGGTGTGCTGCGATATTGTAGATCAGATCTTCTCCTTCTTCTGTCTCAGGCAAGGGGAGCCTGGATAGCGCATCGGCTACCACATTCAGTTTCCCTGGAAGATACTTCAAATCATAGTTGAATGCTGACAACATTACAGCCCAACGCTGTATTCTCTGAGCAGCTAGAGTAGGCACTGCACTCTTTGGACATGTAGATATGTCCGGAAACGCTTCAGTCCAAACATTATTGCCAGTGCCTCTTTGTCCAGTTGAGCGTAACCCTTCTCATGCTTGTTGAGATTTTTGAAGGCATATGCAATTGGTCTCCTCTCCCCGGTTCGGTCGACATGGCAGATAACTGCTCCCACACCGTATGGTGATGCATCTGCCCTGAATTCTAACTCTTGAGATGGATCGTAATGAACCAGCAGTCTATCCTTGCTGATAGCATTCTTCACTGCTTGGAATGCTTGCTCGCAATCCTCATCCCAATTCCACGGCTTGGATCCTAGAAGCTCATTCAAGGGATGAATCAGTGAAGATAAGTTCGGTATGAACTGGGCATAATAATTCACCATTCCTAGCCAGGATCTGAGCTCGGTGACATTAGAAGGGGTTGGAGCAGCGCGGACTGCTTTCACCTTCCCTTCTGCAGGTTGGATGCCTTGGGCCGTGATCCTTCGTCCAAAGTACACCACACTGTCCTGCATGAACAGACACTTCTCCCTTTTCACACGCAACCCAAAGGCGTTGAAACGTTGGAAGACCTTCTCCAAGTTGGCCCAGTGTTCCTTGTCCGATGACCCCGTAACTAGTACATCATCCATGATGGCGCACGTTCCATCTAAACCTGCAATCACTTGCTCCATGAATCTTTGCCAGATGGCTGGGCTAGAGGAGATACCGAAAGGAAGACGGGTGTACCTGAACAATCCACGATGTGTGCTAATCGTTGCTATCATCTGTGACTCCTCATCTAAGATCATCTGTTGATAAGCACACTTCAGGTCAATCTTTGAGAATTTCATTCGCGATGTCGCCATATTGACCGCTATCCCCGTGTGATCAACTAGACAGCAAACACAATATATGGGACCGTAGTGTAGAGCAATTCGTATTTCACACGTACCGTGCACTCACGTAACAAACGGCGTGAAACTTACTCAAGAACTGTCAAATGTCCTGTTCTTAGTCATGTCCATACAGATCAGCAAAATCCCATCCTCGTCGCCAATGTAGTGTCTTATAAGTTCGTACAACCTGACAAACTCACTCAGATCAGGCCAAGAAATACGGTTCGTACTTTTACTGTCTGTATAGCTCAACGTGATTACAAGTGGTGGAAGTTGACCTCTGCCCTAGTTTATGTTAATGCCTAATCTGCATAAGATCTGCATATAGTCTGCATACACTACAACGGGCACACACAAGTTGGTGTGGGTTCACATACCCTAGCCCCCGGTGTCACGGCCCTGGCGAGGGTCGACAATAATTTAACTAAGGAAATCCGATTGCTCAGATAATTAACACAACAGAAAGGCTTGTACACTTTGAAATTAAGTTGTAAGTGATTTTAATAAATGCATTACTCTTTGTTTTCCAACACTATTAAAATTTGAGTCATATTCATTCATATGATAAATGAAACTGAAAATTATTAATTACTTACGGACCAGTTAATTCACGCACACAAACAAACGGAAACACACAAAACCTTGATTCAAGAGTTCGCGGTTGGGGCCCCGTTGCCTTCAAACGCGAGCTACCGCTGACGATGATTCCTGCGTCAATGAAGTTTCTGTGTTGCGACGACATCGATGAGGATCCGCGCGATGACCGCTAATGACCGTCCGGTCCCAGTCCATGAAGCGGATATGGCTGACCTCCCAATCGGACGCTTAGAACTCCAACGAAGAGTGACTCCAATCCCGAAAATAAACTCTATTTGAAAGAACAAGCCAAACGTCCTTCCATAACCTCATCCTTTATGACAAGATTATGATTCTTCTTCCACAAACACACATCAATTAAGTCCGTGCACATTTAAATGAGATTTATCATTTCTAATATCACAAACCACCTGTTAATCCGGCTTTGTTTAAAAGCCGCTAAGGGATTATCAGTATTTATAAACACTTGCCCTTTTCTGGCTTAACTTGCTTTAACAACGCATGAAATGTTATTCAGTCAGTATAAAGCTTCACACATCAACTTGTCATAATCTATCGTGACTTACAATTTACTGCTTTAAAAGCATGTGTTCATATCTCAATGTATTTACTAAAAACTGTTAAATGCATGTTCATGCTTACCACCGCATGGTGAGTTTTCCCATCCTAAAAAAAATGACTCCATTCGCAATTGACCAGAATAGCAACTTCTTGGCTCCCGAATATCAAATTAGAATAAACAGATAATACGACAACCGCCATATCTTGCGGGTTAAATTCGGCAGGCAAAACATAACATCAATTGCAGAACAGACACTTGACTTGCAGGCAAACCACTATCCCCTACATAAATTCATGTTGTATCAACGAAAGCAGAGAACGTAATCCCAGCTAACATGTAATCAAACCCTTGCCTTACCCATCACTTTGGGCGTGGTACCTACCAGCAGGCTTCGCATCGCAGGATAACAGATACATTACGGATACACAGTAAACGTACGTCAAGTCCATTGACAAATCGAACTACGGCATTGAAAGAGGTATATACCTAAAGCAAACACTTCATTTACATATGTTTCTATAGATTCGCTCTAATGTGTTACACATATAAATCCACGATATACAAAAACTCCTTTTTCCCAGGCAACGAAAATACAGCTGGGGAAAATAAATGTAAAATGTTAATTTTGAATATCCACCTGTGACACCCGGTTTTAACCATATGGGGGAATGAGTGCTACCCGGGCTGTTGCATTTGCCAGCTAATGGGAATACTTGTGCCAACAAATTTGGGCGGTCTGTGGAGCATCAGGTGTCGTCGCTCGACGACTAGTGCTCTCCCTTCACTGTCAGGTGGAGCAGCAGTGCTTCAACATACGGTTTATAGTGCTCGGGTGAACACTGGGACCTCGTCCCTTTGTATATGCCTGGGCCTTCTGGGACACCTCCATCCGCGCCCCTCGGGGCTCCGCCGGGTGAAGAGACCTATAGTGACCCATGGGGGTACCCGCCTTTGATAGTGCGCGGGCCTTCCCCCCATTCTATTCAGGTGGTGTCAAATTTTGAGTCTGCTTCTCAGACTTCTGTTTCTGAATTGACTTTGCCGGAGCAGGCAGAGAGCCTCAATCGCTCTCCCTTTGCGGGGCAGAGGCTGCTGTTTTGTTGGCTAAATATCTCCCTGAATTTCAGTCGACCTGTGCACAGGGTTCGACTTCTCGATTGTTCAGGCAGCAAGCTCCCTGTGAGGGTATTTCCCTCACGGAGGATTTCATTGCGGAGTATGTCCGTGTTGAGGCCAAGCTTTCTCTTAAGCACCTCGGCCCGATTAGGGGTAGGGTAGAGCCTTTGCCTTTATATCCCAAGATTATGATAGCTTTTTCAAAGCTAAGTCTCTCTCCCCAGAGATTTTGGCGGTCGGTCGACGCCTGCGTGTGTCTAACCCGCTTACTTCTTCCTCATTCAAGTCTGAGGATAGACGTTGGGGTAATGTTGGCAACCAAATCAGAGCCAGTATGCGCTTAGCCGCATTTCAAGGCTCTCTTTCCAACCTCAGATCCAGGGCGGACGAGTTGAATGTCACCGAGGGTGATAAGCTTGTCATTGATGATTTACTGCTCACTCTTGCTGGTCTGCAGTGGTCACAACTCTCTGGTGCGGCTGCCTCGGTTACGAGCCGCTGCAGGACTTTGGCCCTTTCCCATACCTGCCAACTCTTACGATTTGGGCATAATTATTACGAATTTTTATTGTATATTACTCCTTACGATTTTGTGTCACAAAATTACGATTTTCTGAATAATGTATGGTTGTGCGAACTTATACTACGTAGATCTCCTGCAACTGCCTTATCTTGTCGATGTGCACTGTTTGTGCTTACATGTACAATGTATACGAAGCATGGATGTGAGAACAAACAGTGTACATTGACAATATAACGTACTGTGCAGTGAGTCAATGTTATGCATAATGGCAGTGGATGATAATTGGGTTACATGTCGTTTTTCCGAAGGTTCGTATTTCCGAATGTTCGTTTTTCCGAAGGTTCATAATTCCGATGGTTCGTTATTCCGAAAATGAAATAGGGTTCATAATTCCGAAGGTTCGTATTTCCGAAAATGAAAAAAGGTTCGTATTTGCGAAAATGAAATAGGGTTCGTATTTCCGAAAATGAAAAAGGGTTCGTATTTGCGAAAATGAAATAGGGTTCGTATTTCCGAAAATGAAATAGGGTTCGTATTTCCGAAAATGAAAAAGGGTTGTAAATTCAGAGAATACGGCGTCAATCCGTATTTCGCATAGGGAGGAGGGGAAAGACGGCTAAGTGTAAAGATATTAATTTCGTACTCAATAATCATAACAATGATGATAACAATTATAATAAAATCCAGAGAAATAGCCATTATTATCGTAATTCCTATCAATATTATCATTATTATTATTATTATTATAATGATTATTATTGTTATTATCATCATTATTATTATTATTAATATTATTATCATTAATATCATTGTTCCTATTATAATAACCAATATTTGTGAGCGAGCGCCTCAGGAATACATATTTCATTTCTCAAAATGATATTGCTTCGGTGATTACAAATACATCATGATGTATTGAAGAAAGTGAATGATCGGATTCCGGATTAAATTTGCTACAACTAAATTGGCTTGAAGTTATTTATATGTATATACCGCTTTGGAAAATGAGACACACCAAAGTTCCAAGTAGATCTTTACAAACAGAACATGGCAACGTAATGTTTTTGAAAGGGGGAGCTGATGCCTCTTGGCAGAATATCATACTCCCCGTTTTTACAATTTGCAAGCGAGCGAAGCGAGTTAAAAAAAAATAAAACCCTTTTTTAAAAATTGTAATAGAAATGCAATTTCGCCATCAAAAGATAAATATAGAACATGTAATAATGAGCCATGAATAATATTAATTAACCCTACTGCCGAATATGGAATATTTGGGCATTTGAAGGTCATATAATTATGTCAATGAAAAATGGTAGGTTCGTATTTATGAGTAAAACCATTAATCATTTGTACAGATTCTAATGAGTTGCTTCATTTTACTGCACATTCTGCGTTTTTAACAGTTACAACCGCTGACCTGAAGTTTGAAATAACTTTTACAAGCATAACGAATTACAAAACACTAAAAGACATTGAGAGTAAAACAATCCTCATTGTAAAAAATAGAAATAAGGAATTACATAATGTAGAAGAAAACATTCTGACCTAAATTAATGGCTTTTATCAACCAGTGCCCCGCCATATAAGAGTTGAAGCGATTTATTTGAAACAATCGCAAGTTAAAATCAATCGCAACTGTGTACTTAACATAGGCATAGGCATAGGCATAGGCGTACGAGAAGGGGGGGGCGTGCAGCCAACCCCCCCCCCCCCCCCCCCGGAGTTTGAAAGTGCCAATATTCCGGCAACTCACACCTCATATTCAGGGAGTGAGGTGCCCGAATATCCTCATATTTCAGTCATTATATGCAGAAATATGTTATTTTTATGATTTTTCACAACGGAAAGGCACAATTATTTTTGGTCGCTAGCTTCGCGCGCTCGTAAATTAAAAAAAGGAAAGTTGCTATCATTTTTTTTACAACAAAAAGGCCATAGGTGCCGTACCATATCAAACCCCCAACCTTCGCGTTTCCAGTCAAGCGCTGTAAACCGTTCGACTACGACACCTCCACACACGCACGCACACGCGCACACACACACACACACACACACACAAACAGTGACTTGTATGGCTTTATTTCCGAGGACAAGTATTGTTCCTCTATTTTTCCTCCGTTCTCGGACAGTCGACGGTATAAAGCACAAATTCATTGTTCGACGTTCGAGGACTATTTTCCGGCTTCCGATGACCATTGTTGTCATGATTTTTTTTTTGTTCTCTGCCCGAATATGTCCTCGGACATACGGCTAAACACGCCCACACTGACACACACACATATAAACGCTTATTCGATTCTTCAAATCTCGTACTCTTATTTTCGTCTCTTTTCACTTCTCCTGTCCTCTATTATAAACCTTCCCAGTTTTGTGTCTCCATTTCATTTTTTTATTCATTGCGGGGGTGGGGGAGGTGCTTTTCGTCGAAAAGAGATCCGCTTTTTGAAGATGACAATTAAAACCATAATATCCTATCGTGACCCTAATATCCTATCGTGACCCTAAATTTTCCCTTTAACAGTGGCGTAGCTAGAGTCTAGCCATTCTAGGAGCACTGTCTTTTGGAATAATCTTAAAGCTAAGCTAAGACGCCGTTGGGGGGGGGGGGGGTTGCCGGAATGGGTCCAACCGTCTTCTTTCCTATTCCATTTTCTTTCTTTTTTAGCTCACCTGAGCCTAAGGCTCGAGTGAGCTATTGCGATGGAAATTTGTCCGTTGTGCGTGGTCCGTTGTCCGTCGTGCGTCGTCCGTTAACTTTTTACATTTTCATCTTCTTCTCCAAAACCCATGATCGGAATTCAACCAAACTTGGTAGGAATCATCCTTAGGGGTAGGGGACCCAAAGTTGCTAAAATGGTACATGTGGCCCCCAGGGGGGCCCAGGGGGAGGGCCCCCAGTTGTAAAAGCCATGTCAATTTCAAACATCTTCTTCTCCAGAACCAGGCATAGCTCAGACTTGGTATTGTGTATAGAGATACCTCTATAGATGAAGAATGAATGTTGTTCATGAAATTTCTCTGAGTGGCCCTATAGGGGCCCTGTGGGGTAACATACTGGAGGGGAGGGGGGCGAGCGCTGCCAGGCAAAATGTACATTCAGATCTTCTCCAAAACACATGATCGGAATTTAAATAAACTTGGTAGGAATCATCCTTAGGGGTAGGGGACCCAAAGTTGCTAAAATGGTACATGTGGTCCCCAACTGTAAAAGCTATGTAATTTCAAACATCTTCTTCTCCAGAACCAGGCGGGGGGGGGGGGGGGGGGAATTATGTTAATTTCTAACATCATCTCATGTACATCCTCCTAGTTGTTTCAATTTCTAATATATCTCCTGGTGGTGCTAGAGAGAACATGCACCAGATGTGAATTTATCCACCTCAAGTGAGCGTCGTGCCCCCTGGGGCTCTTGTTTCTTATTTTTTCGCCATCCGATGAGGGAGGGGTGGGGGCATGTCCCCAATGAACAATTAGTTTTTGTAATATTAGGGTTCAAAAACATGATAGATTGCATCTGGGAGCATCTAGAACTCCAGAGCTTCCAGGGCCCTATGGCGGGCCCCGGCCAGAAGGGACTTCGCGCTACGCGCTCGTCATGTGCGCACATTATGTCCCCCCCCCCCCACCACACAAATAAATATTACTCTTTTTGGTCCTCAAAAGTTGGCAGGTATGCTTTCCGCCCTTGCTCAGGTTAAGGAGAGGTGACATACCATCACTTCTCTGGGACGTTCGCTCACAGAGCCCTTTGCTCTTTGGCGGGCAATTCGATACAGTGTTTGAAAGGGAGATTGATGCACGGAAGCAGGTTACTGAAATGACCAAGCAGTTCAAGCGCTCGGGAAAACTCCAATTAATTATGAACTTGAAAAGGATAAACAAATTTATTCCTCTGGTGCATTTTCGGATGGAAACTCTAGCCTCTATTCTCCCGCTGATCAATAGGAAGGATTACGCAATTTCCATAGATCTCAAAGATGGGTATTTCCATATCCCTATTCATCCCGCTTCAAGGGAACCAGTACGGATTTACCGTATTTGTTAGGAATTCAAGCCCAAATACGGAAGTACATGTACGGATTTCCCCTCTAAACTACGGATTTGAAGAAATCTGATTATGCACTATTCGTGTTATACGTTGCGCACATGTATTTGTTATCACTCATACTTTCACACTCATATTGTATTATTTTCGCTGTTCCCGGAACTCCGCACTGTGTATGTACCTAAAGTGCATACAGGAAGGAGACTGCGAACATACTTTCACCGCACACGCAAACTTCTAGCTCGAGCGCTAGCGGTGCGGCTGCTCTTACACACTGAGGCGTAAGGCGAAGCTGGCTAGCACAGCCCGCGGGCGGCGCGGGGCGGCTGCCGCTTGGTGTAAGACGGCAATATGTGGAGCTGCTCTGTAGTGGAATCAAAAGGATGAATAGGGAACGAGAGTGTTTAGCTGGTTTTTTATGTTTCTAGATCTAGATAATTATCCTATTCCCAATGATAATTATTGGGGTGTCATCAAGAGTAATTATAGGACATTTTTAGATCTAACTTTTACAATTTTGGTGGCAGTTGCAGTTAAAAAATTTGGTATTTGGTGACTAGCAAAAAATTACGGATTTCATCGCCAAAATACGACTTTCCAGCTTGGCGTGTACGGAAAAGCTTGGCCAGAGGTTGGCAGCTCTGAAGGGACCTTCTGGGATTCTCCTTCCTTTCTCAGAGACTTTCCACTTTCGTGCTCTTCCCTTCGGGCTGTGCCTTGCCCCTTGGGTCTATACGTGGGTAGTGGCTGCCCTGGCAGCCTCGATCAGGAGTCGCGGCCTTCGTCTTTTTTGCTGTCTGGACGACTGGCTCCTCCTAGCGGAGTCGGAAGCTCTTCTCTTAGACAGAGCACGCATGCTGGTCAATGTGACGCAAGAATTAGGTTTCCTAATAACTTGGGAAAAGTCAGAGATGATTCCTACACGCCGACCAGTTTTTCTGGGGGCAGTGATGGATATTCAGAATCAGTTAGCATGGCCCAGTCGAGACAGGATTCTTATTATCGTCTCCGCGGCCAAGTCGGCTACTTTTGGCCAGAAGGGTCAGGACCAGGCAGTGGCTTCAATTCTTGGGATATCTAGTCAGTCTGGTCGATGTTGTAGAGGATTGCAGGCTTCTTATGAGGCCCTTTCAGAGGCATCTCCTCAGGTTTTACCAACCGTGCAGGGATTCCCTCTTGGTCTGGATTCCAGTCCCAGTAGAAATCAAATCCCTTCTTTCCCGCTGGACAAACGTTGCGGTTCGACAGATGCCTCTCGGCTAGGGTGGGGCGGACACTGCAACGGCAGCACGGTTTCGGGGGATTGGTCACATCTTGGGACTCTACCCCTATCAATGTTCTAGAATTTATGGCGGTTTTCCTAACCCTGCTTCATTTCAGACGACGACTTCTCCGTTGTTCATTTCTGATTCTAACTGATTCTAACTGACAATGTCATGGTTGCGGCTTATATCAGTTGGCAGGGAGGCACTCATTCTGCCACCCTAGATGCCTTAGCCGCACAATTGTGGAGGTGGTGTTGTCACATTGCGATCTTGACTGTTGTCTCCTTCATCCCCGGTCAGGAAAACCTCATTGCGGACTTCCTATCCCGGGGCAGGTGTCTTCCATCAGAATGGAAGTTCCTTCCTTTACAACCTCTGGGGCCCGCCTGAGGTAGACCTTTTTGCGTCTGGGCCCTGGATGCCTCCTCCCAACTGAGGGAGATCGGTGCCATTCATACAGGGTTTCCGGATGGTTCGGGGATTGCCAATTACCCGCTGTTGAGTGGATTAATTCCGTCTTTCTTTCTCAAACATCCCCCTTGTTCTCAGTTAGTCCCGTCTTGGAGTTTGCCTCGGGTTCTCGAAGCCCTGGGTAAAGCTTCGCTCCACCATCTTACGATGAAGACGCTCTTTTTGGTAGCCATTGCATCTGGTCCAGCTTCTCTCGATTCCATTTCTAGATGGATTGTCGAAGCTATTCAGGCAGCTGGCCCAGAGGCTCTTTTATCAGATAGTAAGCCCCATGCTCATGACACTCGTAATGTTAGCAGTGTGACGCTCGATGATATTCTGAGGGCTGCCTATTAGCGTTCGCCCAATTCCTTCATTTCATACTACCTTAAGGATGTCCCTGCAGGAGAGGAATTATTTGCGTCAGCCACCTGGAAGGCGGCAGTGTCTGTAACCCCGTTTCCTCCCTCACTTAAAACGTGCCACCCGGTTTTGAATGGGTCTTAGTCTAGCATAATAGGTAGGTATATATGATTTATTGCAGTAAATTTGTAAAATCAGCACTGATTTTCTTATTTACTAGATAAATCTATACCTACCTATGACCCTCCCTCCTACCCCTCGCCTTGCAAGCAACATGTTTTACTCTTGGGGTTGCTCGCAATAGAGGAAGATGGCCGTTGCGTATTCTTGCGGGTGAGTGACGAAGGGGATAACAATATGTTATGCAGAGCTGCCAAATAGTACGATTTTATCGTATTTCGTACGATTTTTCAGTGACAATACGACACTAGGATTTTTCTCCATATAATATGATTAATAAAAAAAATGTGTCTCTGTGTGTTTATGTATCTCTCATTGACATTTTACATGATTGCGTATGCGTACATAATTTGCTGCAGCTGTGAGGCGCGCGCGGGGCACAGCACTAACACTACAGCTGTTTCGCGCACGCGCCTCACCGGCAGCTAGCGAGCTAGCTCCCGGGGACGTCGGGCGGTGCTGGCCAGCAGCAGCCGCTCTCGATCTCAAGGACCGGCCGAGTGAGTTTTGTGTGGAATCGAACTTCGAGCTCCGCTATAATTCTGTGATCGTCGCATGAAATCCAAATATTTTGATCATGACATCGAAATCGGGATATGGAATTCGGAAACAAACATTCTTATCGGAGTTATACTTCGAGATGGCCTTTCATAGTAGCCAGCAAGAAGGACAATTTTAGTGCTCGATGTACGGCATGTGCATGTGACTTCTCCATTTCACATTAGTCAAAATGAAATTTAGTGATAGACTGTTAACAAAGTGTAAGGGAGCAGCAACAGCGGCGGCAGCAGCGGCATCAGGGTCTCAAAAGTAAATGAGGTAATTGTTTAAAGTGAGGTTACCTTATTAGAATAGGATCATTCATCATCAGAAACATGAACACTGTACATGTACATGTAGTTAAGTCACTAAATAAATTACATAGACTACTTGTATACATGTATAAATGGCTTTTGCTAAACAGTCGGGTAACGTCGCGTCGCGTTGGTAGAAATTTTCGAACATTTTTCAGGAATTTTATGTATGGTATCTTTTTTTAGGAGCAAAAAAAAAAAGAAAAGGAGAGGGAAAAAAAAGGTGGCCTGATGGCAGCATGAATTAATTATTTGATTTCTTATGCCATGAATAAATCGATTGTTGGATTAATTAATTAATTATTCAATTAATCACTGCTTTATTGAACTTTGGATTGAAAACACAGAGATCTTTCGTAGTGTTATTCTTTTTTGTCCCCGCCGAACAAAGTTCGCGAGGGGACTATGAAACTAACTCCGTTCGTGTGTGCGTGTGTGTGTCTATCCGTCCCTCCGTCCGTCCGTGTGTCCGTCCGTCCATCCGTGGGTCCGTCCGTCCGTCCGTGTGTGCTCAAAAAGTTAGAAAATGCTACTTCTCTGTCATTTCTTGGCCGATTTTGATTCTGATTGTTTTATCTGATAGGGCTGAGTGGGGGCTTCCAAACTTCTACACAAAATCATGAAATTCATCAATTATGCAAATTTATGCAAATTTATTCAAAATCGACGAAAAAAATGCTACTTCTCTATTTCACACCGTATTTTGAATCTGATTGTTTTATCTGATAGGGCTGGGTAGGGGCTGTCAAACCTACACAGAATTTTGAAATCATTAATTATGCAAATTTATTGTAATTTATTCAAAATCAACAAAAAATGCATTTATAATCATAAACATAAATTTGATAATTCATTTCTCACATTTATCTTCAAGGTTCTATCACAAATTACATAAATTAACAGCCATTCCACAGATCTACACTTATGGCGGGGACATATATTACGCATCGCGCAATTACTAATTCAGTTGTTTTTAATCCTTTTATTAATTTTTTCTTTCCACCTTTCCTTTCATTATGTTATTCTTTTATTGCTTTTACCATTTTGTTTTCTATCTTTCATAATGTTACTGTTTATATTTATTCTTTTTATCCTCTTTTTTTTTATTGCTTTCCATCTTCACTTTGTTATTCTTTGTTCCCTTTTATCATCTTCTCTTCCACCTTTCTTCATGTTTATATTTATCTTTTTATCATTTTTCTCTCTATCTCTCGCTTTGTCATTTCTTGCTTTTATCCTTCTATCAATTATCTATCCATCCTTCCTCTCGTTATGATATTCTTTGTTTCCTGTTATCATTTTCTCCCCCACCTTCCTCATGTTATTCTTTATCCTTCTATCATTTCTCTCTCTGTCTTTCTTTATATAATTCATGAATTAAAAAATAAACATAGTTCAGGGCATGATACCATTAGTAATGTTTTAATTAAAAAAACTTTAAATGAAATTGTTAAACCCCTGACTTACATTAGTAATTTGTCCATCTCTACTGGAGTTGTACCTACAGCAATGAAATTAGCTCGAGTTATTCTTATTTTTAAAAAGGGAGACAATATGATGTTAGGAAATTACCGACCAATATCGTTGTTAACATGTCTATCTAAAGTACTGGAAAAGATTGTTTTTGTACGTACATCTAAGTTTTTGAATACGCATGAATTATTATACCGGTTGCAATTTGGGTTTCGTGAAAAACATTGTACCGCACATGCATTATTGACAATGCTTAATAAGATTACTAGTGGGATTGACAGGTATGAACATACTGTCGGGGTGTTCCTGGACTTCTCCAAGGCTTTCGACACAATTCTGATATACTACTGTATAAA
This sequence comes from Heliocidaris erythrogramma, assembly GCA_025617745.1. NCBI lineage: Eukaryota > Metazoa > Echinodermata > Echinoidea > Camarodonta > Echinometridae > Heliocidaris > Heliocidaris erythrogramma. Next base: position 31,125,845 of record CM046858.1, on the reverse strand, counting down.
CTCAATTATTATGGAATCAGAGGAATAGCCTTGGAGTGGTTCAGGAACTACCTCCTTAATAGGCAACAATATGTTTCAATTGTTAATATCGACTCTAACATAAAAAATGTAACATGTGGTGTCCCACAAGGTTCTATCTTGGGTCCGCTTCTTTTTCTTGTCTATATAAATGATTTTTATAAATCCTCAGATGTTTTATCATTTATTCTTTTTGCAGATGACTCTAATATTTTCTTTTCCCACAAAGACCCACACGTTTTGATTGCCACAATTAACCAAGAATTTACAACGAGTTTCTGAATGGATCAAAGCCAACAAATTATCACTCAATCTACAAAAGACCTACATGGTTTTTAGTAATATCATAAATGATCTTCCAGGTAATGTAGTTTTTGATCATACAAATATAAAAAGGGTTTCAAATACTAAATTTCTGGGAATCACCGGTGACGATAAGCTATATCATGGAAAGATCACATAGATAACATTTGTAAAGTCGTTTCTAGAAATATTGGTATAATAAACAAGGTTAAATTTTACTTCCCAACCCGTATACTCTTAAATCTGTATTCCACACTGATCCTTCCACATTTAAACTATGGTATAGTAGCATGGGGCAGTTGTGCCGACTATCAATTAAATAGAGTTTTACTTTTACAGAAAAAAGCGCTGCGTGTTATATGTCTTTCGGACTACCGAGCGCACACCGATGCACTCTTTCATAAACAGAAAATACTAAAGATAAGCGATTTATATAGTTATAATCTTGGAATATTTATGTATAATCTGAATAGAAACGAATTGCCCAATATATTTTATTCAATATTTTCAAAGAATCTCAATATTCATGATTACCCTACTAGGTCTGTAATCATATGGAAAAATGAGATGAAATAAAACCTGCATCAATCAATCAATCAATAAGTTAAACTTTTTTATCCTATCATTTCTCTCTCTATCTTTCATATTATTCTTTTTAAAATCATTTTCTGCTTCCCATCTTTACTTACTTTCCTTAAAACATTCTTTGCTTTTATCCTATCATTTTGTTTCCTTTCATCTTTTCTTTCGTTATGTTATTCCTTTATTCAAATTATCATCTTCTGTTCTATCTTTCCTTATGTTACTCTTAATATCTTTATCCTTCTATCATTTATGTCTCTATCTTTATGTTATTCTTTGTTTTTATCCACTTATTTTTACTTTCCAACTTTCCTTTTGTTGTATTCTTTGTTTCCTTTCATCATATTTTCTTCCATCCTTCCTACCCTTCTATTCTCTCTTTATAGTTCATGTTTTTCTTTGCATTATCCTTCTATTGTTTTCTTTATTCCCTTGTTTGTCGTTTTTAGCCTGAAAACGGGAAAAATCATACTGAGATAGACTCTTTTTCAATTTGTCCCCTTGAAGACACCTTCCTGAAAAATGTTCAAAAATTTCTACCAACGCGACGCGACGTTACCCGACTGTTTAGCAAAAGCTGTATAAATTACTACAAAATAAACAAAATTCGCAATCCTTTTGAGATATTGTGTAGGAAAGTACACGACAGTTAAGAATAGGATTTTTTTTCTGAAAATGGGATTTTTATGGTAAAATCATAGGATTTTTGGTCAAGTGAGGTTGGCAGCTCTGGTTATGGGGGGTGCGCACAATATTGTGACTCTTTCTCGACCGGGCAGCGTAGTCAAGAGACTAGCATAATAGAGTATATAGATTTATCTAGTAAATAAGAAAATCAGTGCTGATTTTACAATTTTTTTTATTTCCTGGTTCAACAATGGATGGCTAAGTAATTTTTTTCATTGCAAACTATACAGATGAACGAGCTCTCTTCTGGTATTTAAACTCCTTACGTTTAGTTTAGTTGCTATAATTGCAAATACAGATTCATTCCTCTGCACAGTCACTGTGGTGCTTTACACTCTTTCTTCCTTGCTAACACTCTAAACTATTAACTTAATTCCATATGCAGATTCCATCACCTTACTGCTCTGGTGCTAAACACTCTAAACTAACACCATGTTGGGCGGGATCCCCCAGGTAGCCCAATTCTACAGCCAGACACCAGAGATAAACTATATTGATGCCGCTAAGGATGAGGCAGCGTTTGTCCGGTCCAGACCACCCCTTCCTAGTGACCTAGCCCAGAGTTACAGGCCTCCTAATCCATGGCCTATCAGCCCAACCTGTCTGAAGGATTTCATTCTGGTCTGTGAATTCTCAGAGCTAGAAGGACCTAAGCCTCTGGTAAGAATAGATTTTGACTGCAATTCTTGCAAACTAAATATTGTCTAGGATTTGAAGGTTTGCATGGTGAAGTTGTAATTCAGAAAAAAGGTTTGCAGTACAACCATGTGAGTTGGAATAACTCCACGTTCCGGTCAGAATGCTCTGGCCGTCGTCAGGAGAATAAGAAGAGCGAATAAATCAGCAGAATTTATATATGAAGCGGTAGAAATTCTACACCTTCACAACTGTAATGTTAGGCAATTCACTTTTTAAAATGGAGGCAAACAATAACATCACGGAATTAGTATAGAAAGAAATAGTAACAGTAACATCAAAGTACCTGCATTGAAAGGATAAATGACATCAAGGTACCTGCATTGAAAGGATAAATAAAATCAAAATAATCCTGCGTTGAAAAAACATTGAAAACAAGTGAACAATAGGACTTAGAAACCAAATAACGGTCTGGATAAGCTGGAAACAAAAGGGGGATTAGGACCGTAGGTAATCTGTGGAGAGAAACATGACATCCTGTTGAGGAAAGAAATTAAGGTTAAAACATACATATGGAAAAAGGTGAAATATTGACACCAGAATGTGTATACTAAAAATAAATATAATGTTATGAATGAAGTGGACAGGTGTGGCTGTGGAGAGAAAGGTGAAAAAACAATGATAATGAACAAATTGAGGAGAGAAACATGAAATCCTGTTGGAGATAAGCTGTGAAGAGAAACAAGTCATCCTGTTGAGGAAAGACATTAAGGTTAAAAAAACATATGTGGAAAAAGGGTTACAAACAAGTTGTGAATGTGTAGAATTTCTACCGCTTCATATATAAATTCTGCTGATTTATTCGCTCTTCTTATTCTCCTGATGACGGCCAGAGCATTCTGACCGGAACGTGGAGTTATTCCAACTCACCTGGTTGTACCGCAAACCTTTTTATACCCCCGCCAAACAAAGTTTGAAGGGGGTATATAGGAATCAGTCGATGGTTGGGCGGGAGGTCGGTCGGGCGGGCAGGAGGTCGGTCCGTTGCAAATTTTGCGGATCGAACTACTACCTCAGTTTTTGACCGAAAGTCATGAAATTTGGTACACACATTGGTCTTGGTGGGAAGATGTGCAAGACATATTTTTCGGATGAGTCGGAATCTGCGTTGCCATGGTAACGGCATATTTATGGCAGAAAATCAAGGAAACACCTTGCGGATCGAACTACTTCCTCAATTTACTGCAATAAATCATATATACCTACCTATTATGCCAGTAGTCTTGACTACGGGACCCCTCGAGAATTTAACACAAATGAGTCACAATATTGTGCCCACCCCCCCGTAATCCTATTGTCCCCTTTGCCACTCGCGCGCGTCAACACGCCACGGCCATCTGCCTCTTTCTTGCTCGCCCCCGACAAGTTAGGATGTCAAGTCACAGCGCTCCTGAAATCAGGTCTTTTTAGTATCTTTTGGGCGCGCTTTTTCGCATCTGTAAAGCACTTTTAGGTACCTATATTCTCTTAGATTATAGTACTTTTGTGTTTTAGTAGTCACTCTTGCCGATTGCAAGGGATTTTTTATTCCTTTTCTTGGCATTTATTTTTCGCTTTCACGGTCAGCCCCACGTAGATATATCTGTGTGTCTGTGGGTGTTTCCGTTTGTCACCGAGCCTTTGGATTCGGTGTTTGTTCTTACGGCTTTTGGCTGTGAAAATTTTTTGTGCGCGTATCTCCCAAATTTAGTTTTATTACCTGCATTCAGTTAAAGTATACTTTATTGTCTGTTTTATTGCAGCGTTATGAATTCGGAAGAAGAAGCAGTTAGGTCGCGGAGACCTGCTTCTTCCGAAGAGTCTTCTAGCAAGACGACTCGGCCCTCCAGAACTCTCCCGAGTACTTCGGTACATGGGGGAGGGAGGAGGGCTACGGGTAAGTTGCCTCTTGGTGTTTCCCTGCGGAGTTTGCCAGTCTCGGAGCTTGCGGCTTTGGGGCGGGTGGCGTTAAATGAATCTGGAATGTCAACTCCGAGGCCCGTGGCATTGGGGTTGGTGGCGTCAGATTCTAGTGCTTTGGATATCTCGAATCCAATCCCCCGGTCGTCAAGACCAGAAGGGGGGGGGGGCGGCTGTTTCCCGCACGGTAGCGTTCACTCGCTTAAATCCGTTAGGGGAGACGCGTCCCACTACTGCAGGGCAGCCCACAGGCTTAGTCCATGTTGGTCTGGGTTCTCAAACCCTAGCCCCCGGCCGATGCCATATGGGGGAACGAGTACTTCCCGGGCTGTCTACATTGCCAGCTGATGGGAATGCTCGAGCTAACAATTATGGACGCTCTTCGGAGCAACAGGTGTTTTCACCTGAGTGCGTGACTACTAGTGCTCTCCTATTGCCGTTCCCAAGTGGTTCAATAGCGGGTTCACACACCTTTAGTAGTCAACGGGCACATACCGAGTCATCTCGGTCCGCCCCCGCACTGAGTGCTTGGAGCACCCAGCCCATGGCTATCGCATCTTTTTGCTCAGCCAATATGGGTAATTTGTGCGAGACTTTGGGTTCATACCCTCAGCGCACTACTCCCTTTGAGGGAGGTGAGCGTCCCTCCACGGAGGGTTCGGTTCGTGTTTCCGAAGCGGCTTTGGGGATCCGAACGAATCCGAATAAGCGCTCTAAGAAAAGGGTTTCGGCTACGACTCTTGTCGAGCCAGCCAAGAAGAAGGCCAAGAAAAAGGCAAAAAGGGGCAAGGTTTTGCCGGCCTCTTGCCCATCTGGCCTGGCTAACCCGGCTAGTTCCTCTCAAGCTGAAATGTTCAGCATGATGCGGGCTTTCGCTCAGAATCAGCGTTGGTCCCTTGTACCAAGCTGAAATGTTCAGCATGATGCGGGCTTTCGCTCAGAATCAGCGTTGGTCCCTTGTACCAGGTACTTCAACCCTTGCTTCTGTCCCTATTCCGGGGTCTGACTTTGAGACTAATCAACCTTTTGTGATTGAGTCTTCTTTGTCTGAGTCGGGTTCGCATGCGCCTCCTATTCCCGCGGCCCTCGGGGCTCCGCCGGGCGAGGAGACTTATGTTGAACCATGGGAGGGTCCGCCTGCTGCGTCCTTTGTTGGCGGTCCTTTGTCCCAATCCACTCGGGTGGAACCAGAGTTAGAGGCGGCCTCGCAACTTCGGTTTCTGAATCGCTTGGGCAGGCGGAGCCTCAATCGCTCGCCCTGTGCGGGGTGGAACCGATTGCTTTGTTGTCTAAATATCTCCCTGAATTTCAGTCAACCCGCGCGCAGGGTTCGACTTCGCGTTGGTTCAGGCAGCAGGATTCCTCCGAGGGTATTTCTCTTGGGGAGGAATTTAAGCTGGAGTATGACTGCATCGAGGCTGCGCCATTGGTTAAGCGCCCTGTTACGGTTAAGGGTAAGGCCTTTGCTTTCGGTTCCCAAGATCAAGACAGCTTTTTCAAAGCTAAGACTCTCTCTCCGGAGATTTTAGAGGTTGGTCTCTTTTTTGTTTGCAGTGGTCACAGCTTTCCACTGCAGCTGCTTCGGTTACGTTCCGTCACAGGAGCCTGGCTCTTTCGGCACTGGGTGTTAAAGGTTGACTAAATTAGAGAGAAAATGGGTGCTCTTTCCATGTAGTTTGGCCTTCTAATCTCGAATCTGCCAATCGATTGTCAAAATTTTGTCTCGTTTTGGCGAAAAAGGGGGAAAAGTAGAGGTTTTGGGACCGTTCCTTAAAACTCGTGAGCTGATTGGCTAACCCCCAAGTGACGTATGAAAAGTAAGAGGCACAAGATCTGCAGGCTGAAGCATATAATATTGTACACAGAATGCAGTATTTGACCCCTCTGTTCAACGGACAATTTATGAAAAAAGGAAATTAATCAATATAATCTTAGGAGTGAATAATCATTAGCAATATATTTTCTACAAGATCAGAAAACGCTTTTGCCCAAATACACAGCTCTTGTTTTGTTTTTTAGCTTTTCTTTTGAACAATGTTCTCATCCATCTGAGCTTGAAGAACGAAAATTTTGCATTGGTCATAAACGCGTGCACAGCCGTTTTATGCTACACAAAGTACGGCAGTGACTATATGTTCCCCTCGTACATAGCGACTGGTGAACGCTTTTTTTTGTTTATTTCACTTACGGCTTTTTTTTTTTTTTTTAACTTCGCTTTACAAAGTACGTTAGTACTGACTTTTGGCTGATTTTGGCGGAATTCGAGTAACTTATAGAGAGAGAGGAAAAGTGCCCGCGATTCCGAGTTGGAGGACTTTTCTGAGCCATGCAGATACGAACTCTGATTTATCAGATGGGAAATTCGACCATATTATATGTCTGAACCCCTTGCAGAATACGGTGAAGGGCCGTGGGTGAAGTAACTGGAGTTACGGGTGAAGTAGACCGAAAAATGCTGTCTCTCGTTTCTTAGGTCGTCTTAGCTAACGAACGAGAGACAGAATTTTCGGTCTACGGGTGAAACTTCTGCAGCTGCTGTCGTTGAAAAACAGATTGGAAGACTTGACTCCAAGTCTGATCCCCGGTCTGATCTTTGGAAAAGCTGAATCTTTTATTTTAGTCAGCCTTATCCTTCTCTTCATGCCAAATTCGGAATACAGGCCAGAATCCTCAAAATCATTTTCGGCAAAGTGATCGCTGCAGATTGTACTCCACTCACTTGGCCGGCCCTTGCCACCCTGCCCGCGTGAGCTTTACATTTGCGACCCACAATTTTCGTAGATTTTCATCTTTAGGAAAATGATGTAGGCTTACACCATCTTTAGGGGTCTTGCTACAGCCCGCAACTATACACCGATTAGGCATTATTGATGAAACTGTGTCCCAAAATCAAATAAAAAATTGTGTGATAGATATTTTTTGGCTCCTGATGACACCTTCCTACGAAAAATGGGCAATTATTTTTTTATTTTAGTGACCCTTTAAGGAGTCCGGCATTGCTCAACTTCCCCGAGATGTTCCGTCTCGGGGTCCTTCGCTTTTTGGTGGTCAATTTGCTACGGTTTTTCAGAGAGAGATTGATGCGCGAAAGCAGGTCTCGGATATGACTAAGCAGTTTCACACTCACTCTAAGTCGACGCGGGCTCCTGTCTGACGGAGGCCTGCTGGTCCCGCTTCGGGTCAACACAGTCGTGTGTCTGGGGTCCCGCCTTCTGAGCTGCAGCCAGCCCCTTCTCGCGGGAGAGGGGGACGTGGCAGGGGCTATTCGAGAGGTTCTCGTGGTAAGGCGATGGCTTCGCTTAAGGCCAAGCCTAGGTTTTGATGGTCTTCCCCGAGCGTTTATTCTTCCAGTCATGGTAGGTGGCCAACTTCATTCCTTTCTCGCCGCTTGGGAGGCCATCTCCGGGGACGCGTTTGTTTTCTCCGTCGTGCGAGATTCTTCATAGATCTTTCTGCTTCGCTCCCCCGGAGGGGCTATAAGAACTCGGTCACCTCCCATGTCTGCCCTGGCTCGATCTCATGCTTCAAAGGAGATCGAGTCTCTGTTGGAAAAGAGCGCTATAGAAAGGGTAAGAGACAGGCCGTCTCTTTCCCTTTCTCCAATTTTTGTTATTCCCAAGTGCTCGGGAAAACTTTGTTTGATACTCTTCCCTTCGGGCTGCGTCCGGCCCCTCGGGTTTTTACTCAAGTTGTAGCTGTGCTGGCGGCCTCACTGAGGCGACGCGGCCTTCGGTTATTTTGCTACCTGGACGATTGGCTTCTTCTTGCGGAGTTGCGCGATCGTTTGTTAGACGAGACTCGTTTGCTCGTCAGTCTTACTCAAGACTTAGGTTTCCTAATAAATTGGGAAAAGTCAGAGTTAGTTCCTACTCGCAGCCCAGTTTTTCTGGGGGCGGTTTTAGACATACGGAATCAGTTGGCTCGGCCCAGTCGAGACAGGATTCTCATCATTGTCTCTGCGGCTCGCAAGCTCTTGCTGGCCAGAAGAGTCTCGGCCAGACAGTGGCTTCAGTTTCTAGGTTATCTAGCCAGTCTAGTCGATGTTTTAGAGGACTGCCGGCTCCTCATGAGACCCTTTCAGAGACATCTCCTCAGGTTCTTCAAGCCGGGAAAAGACTCTCTTTTGGTCTGGATTCCAGTACCAGTAAGGATCAAGTCTCTTCTCTCTTGTTGGACGAGCGAGGTGTTTCTCGCGCGAGGCAGGTCCTTCTCTGCCCCTCTTCCGTCGATATCGGTTTCGACGGACGCCTCTCGGTTGGGGTGGGGAGGACACTGCAATGGCAGCACGGTTGCGGGGGATTGGTCTCATCTTGGGACTCTTCCTCATATCAATGTCCTGGAGTTTATGGCAGTTCTGTTGACCTTGCTCCATTTCAGAAGTCGACTTCTCAGTCGTTCGGTTATGATTCTCACGGACAATGTTACTGTGGCGGCATATATCAATCGGCAGGGAGGCACTCGTTCGGTTGCCCTGAATGCCCTAGCAGCTCAGCTGTGGAGGTGGTGTCGTCGCATGGCAATCACACCCGTGGCCTCTTTCATCCCCGGTCGGGAAAACCTCATTGCGGATTTTCTGTCTCGGGGCAGGTATCTTCCATCGGAATGGACGCTCCATCCGGAGGTATTTGCCGCATTCGCAGTCGCCTAGGTCCACTGGAAGTGGATCTATTTGCGTCGGTGCTAAATCACCAGCTGCCGAAGTATTGCTCCCGTTTTCGCGATCAGGGAGCATGGGCTCTCGATGCTTTCTCCCTCAGCTGGGAGAACCTTCAGGGATTCGCCTTTCCTCCCTTCCAACTGATTCCGCGTGTCTTGCGGAAAATCAGGGAAGATCGGGCGCGGGTGCTCGTAATAGCTCCCTTTTGGCCCAGGAGGAATTGGTTTCCAGAACTTATGAGCCTCCTAAGGGCTCAACCGTTCGTTCTCCCGTTAAGAGCGGATCTGGTGTTACAGCCCCTATCGGGGATTCTTCACCACAGTCCGGAGTCTCTTCATTTGACTGCTTGGCCCCTGTCAGGGAATCTGCAAGACAGTCGGGTCTCTCTGATAGAGCCGCGGACTTTTTAATGTCCAGTCGTAGGGTTTCTACTAGGGAAATTTACAATTCCAGTCTCTCGGTCTTTTTCCTTTGGTGCAAAGAGAGAAATCAAACCCCTTCTAAGGCTCCTATTGGTTCAATTGCGGATTTCTTAATCTCGTTATTTGACAAAGGGAGATCTATCTCTACTATCCGAGGCTACCGTTCGGCGATCGGGGCCATTCATTCGGGTTTCTCAGATGGTTCGGGGATTTCCAATTCCCCGCTACTAAGTGGTTTGATTCGTTCGTTCTTTCTGAAACGACCTTCTTTTTCTAACTTAGTGCCGTCTTGGAGTCTGCCTAAGGTCCTGGAGGCCTTGGCGAAACCTCCTTTCGAACCGTTAGGTGAAGCTTCGCTTCATCATCTTACGGTTAAGACGCTCTTTTTGGTAGCTATTGCCTCTGGGCAGAGGCGCAGTACTCTTCATGCTCTCTGTCTTACTCCTGGTCATGTTCGCTGGGAGAGAAAAGGCGTTAGATTGATTCCTAGGGCTTCTTTTGTTGCCAAGAATCAGACAGCTGCCTCTGGCCCTGTTGAGATTTTTCTTTGTCCGCTTTCTAACTTTTCTTCGGTGCGTGAGGACAAAGTTTGGTGTCCTGTAAGGGCTCTCAAATGGTATATTGATAAGACTAAGTCTTATCGTAAGGATGATCAGTTGTTCCTGATCACCAGAGAGCCTTTTTCTCCTGCCTCTCTTGATTCCATCTCTAGATGGATCGTTGAAGCTATTAGGGCCGCTGGCACAGAGGCTCTTTTATCCGACAGTAAGCCTCGTGCTCATGATACTCGTAGTGTCAGCACTTCTTGGGCTCTGTTTCAAGGTGTGGCGCTTGTTGATATTTTGAAGGCTGCTTATTGGCGTTCGCCCAATTCCTTCATTTCTTGCTACCTTAGGGATGTTCCCGCAGGTGAAGCTTTGTTTGCGTCAGCCACCTTGAAGGCCGCTGTGTCTTCTTTGTAGTCTTTGGTGTAATCCTATTCCCTTCTGCTCGAAACATGCCTCCCGGTCTTTGAGTTGGCGCTGGTCTGGCATAATAGGTAGGTATATATGATTTATTGCAGTAAATTTGTAAAATCAGCACTGATTTTCTTATTTACTATATAAATCTATATACCTACCTATGACCCTCCCTCCTTCCCCGCACCTTGCAAGCAACATGTTTCTTCTTGGGGTTGCTCGCAAAAGAGGAAGATGGCCGTAGCGTATTGACGCGCGTGAGTGGCGAAGGGGACAATAGGATTACGGGGGGTGCGCACAATATTGTGACTCATGTGTGATAAATTCTCGAAGGGGTCCCGTAGTCAAGACTACAGGCATAATAGGTAGGTATATAGATTTATATAGTAAATAAGAAAATCAGTGCTGATTTTACAAATTTAAGGTTGTTTTGCATCTAATTTTTATAAATGCTGAAGTACCGTTTTGTATGGGTCTATATTTGATTAAAATTTATCAGGGGGTTGTTTCTTCAGACCGTCATAACGACAAGATCAGCGACATCTTGACACTGTCATGCAACTTGTCCACTAACTGTTTCACAAAGCCATCTATGCCAAGATCAGCGACAGATCAGCGACGGATCAGCTTCTAATTGTCTAAGTGTATGTGAGGGGCGATGAACTGATTAGATTTTGGGGTCTCAAGGTCAAAGGTCATAGAGGTCATTATATACATAAAAATGGTTCGTTCTTGTGATAACTTAGGAACCGTTTGGCGGATCAGCTTCTAACTAGGCCCATGTATTGATATGGGAGGGACCATGAACTGATTAGATTTTGGGTTCTCAAGGTCAAAGGTCAAAGGTCACAGAGGTAATCATGTACACAAAAATGGTTTGTTCTCCCGATAACTGAAGAACTGTTTGACAGATCAGCTTCTAACCTGGCCCATGTTTGCATATGTGAGGGACGATGAACGGATTAGATTTTAGGGTCTCAAGGTCAAAGTTCAAAGGTCATAGAGGTCATTATATACATAAAAATGGTTCGTGATGTATGGAGTCGAGGCCTACCTATTTTAGAAATTTCAAGGGGACAGTGGTCTATTTGCTATAAAATATCTATTTCCTTGGTGTATTTGATGATTGTAAGTCATCAATGGTAAGTTTTTTATTTGTACGGGATGAAAATGAAATGAAATAAATTTTCTGTTTCTTGTGCTTTTTAAGTGAAAAGATTTGTAATTTTGTTGGACCAATCCTTTTTAGAGTGTACATGTATGCCATACATTTGCAATCTGGTGATGGCGGAGGCATAAATTCCGACTGCGCGCCGTCGAAGATTCATCTAGTTATAATATAATATTTTACAGACGGACAATACATGTATGTTTTTATGGCATCTTGACCCCCGAACAAGTAAATGAGATTAATATTATTTGTCCTCACATCCGTCTTCTTTAGAAGCAGCGTTAAAAACGTAAGAGTCTTGTATCTACACACTCTTGTAAACGACAACAAATTATCATGTATGTATTTTCCCTATAATTTTTCAGTTTTCACACAAAGCTTTCATGTAAATTATATTACATGTATTTTATTAAAATAAGAAATAAAAAATTTGATCATGAAATATCTTAATTTAATTATTTTCTCTACAGTGAACACGATTTGGGTCTTCTTTCCATAATTGTATCCCGGAGGATACTTTGGATTCAGCAACGTTACACCGCCGCCGCCGCGTCACATTTTTTTCAAACTGTGTATGGATGTGTATCTTGGTAAAATCTACACACCTATAATTTCTGGTGATGCTGCCCCAAGTGTTCCGTCTTTTATAGGGTAAAAGGCCATATTTTTGTGGATAGTTTGTGCGCGCTCTAGCGGTCAGATTTTCTCAACGGATTTTGTTCAAAATTTTGCATGAAGGTGTCTCTTGGTATAATCTCAAAGCCTATAGATTTTGTTGATGCTACCTCTAGTGTTCCGTCTTTTATAGGGTCAAAGGTCATATTTTGATAGATGCCTTGTGTTCACTCTTGTGTGCGCTCTGGTGGTCACATTTCTTGACAGATTTTTGTTCCAATTTTGCATGAAGGTGTCTCTTGGTGTAATCTAGGCATCTATAGTTTTTGGTGATACTGCCACCAGTGTCGTGTCTTTTATAGGGTCAAAGGTCATACTTTGGAGGATGGCGTGAGTGCACTCTGCAGGCCACATTTCCGGATGGATTTCCTTCACATTTTGTATGGAGATGTACCTTGGTACAGGCTTAGTCACAACTGCCTGTACGTGTTTTGAAAACGTACCGCTGCTGTGATTTTTGGGGTTTTGGAAGGACGCAGGGCCTGGAATGGGGAGTAGCGGAGCACGTGTCTCGTGCGGTTCATGAGCGTCACTCAAGTGGTCCGTGCAAAATTCAGTCGTGAATGGAACGTAGAACACATAATGCTCTGTGCGAACGGCGCAAGTCTAGCGCGCGTCAAAAGTACTTACCACGTAAGTCCTAATCCGACGTACGGCCGACGTACGGCCGACGTACGACAAGCGTGCGAATGACGTGCGCTGCACTCACGTCAGAAGTAGGTTGCAGGCAGGACGGGCGTACGCACCACGTTTGGCGAGTCGTCCATTTTGACCATAATATAAAAGCCACCACCCTGTGGCACACCTAATATATCTCTTCGTCTGTTGTTGTCCTCCACATCATCTCACAAAATTAGTAATTACAATACTTGCACTTGCTGGCTACACCATTATTCCAATGTAATTTCCCCTAAAATGGAACAGACTGGCAACATGTTCAACTCATTGTTACTAATTTTCAAAAGTAAATTTGGTTTGGGTATTTTTGATGTATGGTTAACTCAGTTTTTTACCATTAGTTCATAAAAACAAGCACATTATGTGCTAGCCAATAATAAGATTGGTGTTGGAATACAAGATCAGGCTGACCTCTAAGGTCAAATTATAAGGTGTTACACCATATACTGTAGTATTTTATTGGAAAATGGTTATTTTGTAACAGGCTCTTACAACAAGGTCATAAAAAAAACCCAGGAAAAATGTTACATTATAATGTGACATTTTTCCTGTTTTTTTTTTCTGGGGGTGGGGCCAAAATCGAAATTTCTTTTATATAACCATATCTTTTTTTTTCTATGGGGGGCAGGGCACCTTTAAATACTTATAATATTTTTTGGCTTTTTCTTTTGGGGGAAAAAACTTTGGTATAAATTAATTGGTATAAATAAATTAACAACCATTTATTAACAATAATACTGATAAAAAAACTTCTTATCGCTCCTGTTGCTGCTGAGAGCTGACTTTGTCCTGTGTGTGGTGCTGCGAACTGTGAGCGGCGAAGAACTGGAGTGAGTGTGCTGCACGTCCTTATAATTGACACGCGAGGACCACCCTGGGGTGGAAGTGCCACGCACGTCCTCTGCGCGTGCTCAGTGCGTGCGACGTGTGTTGCACGCACTCACCACGCACTCAACACGCACTCGACACGCACGCTCTCCGCAACCACTCGAAGCTGGAAGGAGCATGCACTTAGTGCGTGCGCAACACGTGCGTGCAGTGTGAGTTTTTCGCGGGCTTTTTGGGTCGTAGACAAAGAAATGAAGCTTGCGCACGCACTACGCACTCCACTCTTGCGGCCTAGATACGTGTCATTGCGTGCTTCCCTTCGCAGCGAGGACGCCAAGAAAAATGTGCATGCACATTTTCGGTCTACGGGCTCAGCGTGCTGTCTGCAACCTATAAGTTGGGCACGGAGCGTGTGCGTCCTCCGTGCAGATTTGCTGATTTTTTGGCCGTAGACCACCCGTAGGAGCACGTAAGCCCAGTTGAAGGCCCCTTACAATCTACACATCTTTACTTTTTGGTGATGCTGCCCTCATTAACCCTGTTCATATACGCCACCTATCCGAAAAATTACCGCAAATGTTACTGGCAATTTTGCGGATGTGCTACCGATAGCTGCGTATATGAATGGGTGTCACTATGCAGTATTTGCTTCCTTCGTTACGCTTATTTTGCAGATAGGAACCTAGGAAAAACACCGCAATATTACCGATACCGATTCTTATAAACTGCGTCCGTAAGAAAGACGCAAATGTTGCGGCTTGTGCAGCGAGGCATGATGCTCGCCGAAATGCACTGTGGGGGCGGGTTGCATCATAGTGCGGAGGATTAGTAGCTTAGCACTCCTAAACAATTGGCTCACGCCGGCGGCCGGCCGGATTTTATTGTTCGACTAGCTTTCTTGCGTTTAACATTGGTAAATTGATAGCGTCTGTGAGTTTGGATTTTTAGCTCACCTGAGCCTAAGGCTCGAGTGAGCTATTGCGATGGAAATTTGTCCGCCGTCCGTTGTGCGTCATGCGTCGTCCGTTAACTTTTTACATTTTCATCTTCTCCAAAACCCATGATCGGAATTCAACCAAACTTGGTAGGAATCATCCTTAGGGGTAAGGGACCCAAAGTTGCTAAAATGGTACATGTGGCCCCCAGGGGGGCCCAGGAGGAGCCCAGGGGGAGCCCAGGAGGAGCCCAGGGGGAGCCCAGGGGGAGGACCCCCTATTGTAAAAGCTATGTAAATTTCAAACATCTTCTTCTCCAGAACCAGGCATAGCTCAGACTTGGTATTGTGAATGGAGATACCTCTATAGATGAAGAATGAATGCATACCTGCCAACTCCTCCGTTTTAGACAGAGTTTCTCAGTTTTTAACATTTTTAAGAGGCCGAAAAACGGAGTACTCCGTTTTTCTGTTTCCCAGAAAAAAAAACGAAACTAATACGATTTTATCGTATTTTGTACGATAACAAAAGTAAAATACGACAATACGATATTGCCTATAAAAAATATGATTTCCTGATCTCTTTTCCCCTTTTTTCTTTTCTTTCTTTAAAAAATAAAACAAACAAAGCCTCAGTTTGGGAGTTTATCGCACTTCTCTCACCGGGGGGAACCCTCTATGAAAGCAATTACTGAATTAGGACAGGGGTATGTCCGTTACTTTAACTGCCGACTCATTAGAAGTCTGTGGTATTCGTCTCACATTATTTTGTGATAAGTACCCCGTGGCAGTTCTAGGAGTGGTACCCACCGTACTGCGATGCATTTGTATGTGCTTCACATACACTCAAATGACTGCATGACTTGCGGTTTCGCAGAGCTCACCCCTAATTCCTAGGGTTGATTTTTGGTCGTGAGTAACATTTTTCAGAAGAAAAAATGTCAGAAACTGTGTTTTTGGACTTTGTTTGTCCCTATTTATTCTGTATTTAGTTCAAAACTGACAAAATTATTCTCTATTTCGCCAATTCTCCGTCATGACAGCGCTGTTAGTCGGAGCTGTTCTCAACAGCCTTGGCTGCCTGAAGTTCGGGGAGGAGTCCTCAGTAAATGCCTCACTGAGCTGCTTAATTATTGAAGAAAATTTCAGTTATGGAAACACTTTACTTATCATCATTTATTTGAATACTACATATAATATTTGATGACAGATTCATTGTACAGTATATTTGAGTAGATGATTGACACATTCTTACCAAATTTAGACTCCCCCCAAATGAAATGTAAATTAAATGTACTTCTGCGTTTTCAAAACACTTTATTTCTAATGTATGAGAAAAACTACAGTGGTGTGATAGTGTACTATATTTGTTTGTGAATGGTATAAAAGGCAAAGTTAGTCTCTTTAATAAAACACATATGCACATCCAAGCCTACACCAAACCTTACACTCACATGCACACACACCCACATCCACACCCACATCCACACCCACAATGATACGAAACATTTAAAGAGCCACTTAAACCCCTTTTTTCTTTTCTTTTTTTTTTTTTACTTTGTAGATTGAATGACAAGTGACAATTTAAGATAACAATTGAGCCCATCAAATGGATCAATAGTTGACTGCTGTTGAATATATGCAGTTCCTTGCATATATCTAATTTCAATTTTATTTTTTTCCCCCTGTACCCACAAAATATCAAAAATATTAAAGATCACATTGCAAGAAAATTCCATCAAAATAAATATTGGCTTAATACTTATTATTGCATAGATGGCATAAATTATACAAGGTTATCCAAATTCAACGCTTGGAAACATTTGAATTGATGATTATTATCAATTATAAAACTGTAAAATACAGCCCCCGATATAGCAGCTGAAGAGCTCCTTGAACGCTGCTGAGATGTGTGACGAAACACGAAGGACCAGTCCTGTCTAAGCAGACGATGTCCCATAACATCTTCCACATTTTTCAGTGCCTGTTTTGTCATCTCCTCTTCACTTATTTTTCTTACTTGACTAGCGTCAGTCTTAATGTTAGTCTGTTGCCTCACTCTTAACTTCGTGTATGGTATTATTTTGATGAAAAATGCAGCGTTAAAAAAAATAAAGGAATCAGTCACTTGTAAACAAAATAAGACGCCATTGTATTTTCAGCTGCTTGCACCGGGGCATGTTCGGCGTTTCAAGAGGGAACGAATACAATCTGTGCTATTGTTCGGAGGGCTTTTCAATTTGAAAATGGGGTTTATTTCATTGATTATTGACCCTTCTGTGTATTTACAATCAAACGGTTTTAGTTATCAGAATCAGTTTCACTTTCCCTTTTAGAATGGTGTGAAATAAGGTCATGTTAGATATACCAAACTCTTTATAATTTGATAAATAATTGCATTGCAATTACGTTCATTCATTATAGGACGTCGTCTCCTTAAGCAGGATCGATCCCTAGTGTGACGACATCAAAACATCGCTATATTTCTGGCGAATCCTTGGATATTCCAGATGCTTAGAGGAGCTTTTATTTATGTTTTTATAATCATCAGATACGCAGTTGACATAAAACTTATACGATTGCCATCTGTAAGCTTCCCAGTTTCTAGTGATACATTAATTGCCATATTTGTGATTTTCTTGCAATGTGATCTTTAAGATCTTGGGGTTGGGCAGGTCCCCTGGCAAAAGAGTTTTTGTGAAGCCCTGTAATAGCCTTAATGTCTTGTTTTTTACATTTGAATTTTTGAAATGTCTCTTTTTTAGACACTTTCATGTTTTTCTTATAATACAATTTTTTCATTAGATGTCTGTGAACACTTTGGGGTCCTTATTTTCATCATGTGTGCTAATAATGCATGTCACATTCATTTTCGCGAAAATCTGATTTTTGTGTGGAAAATCTGATTTTTTAAGGCAACCAGTCTGTTTTTTGTGTTGAGAGGTTGGCATCTCTGCAGTTCTTCAGCTAAGTAAATTGTAGGTATAATCTACAACTACTATGGTGCATCTCCTGATCCAGAGTCTCAGTCCCCCCACTTAGAAATGAAACTGTCATGTTAGAGGCCTTGGTTTATCTAGGTACGCAGTATAATGACGACAGTTTGCAGACAGGCTAGTTAGTTGGTAGACATGTTTAATCGAAGTAGACCGATACCGATACACAGTATCGCATATAGTAACATCCCCCTTCCTCTGTCAAGATTGGGAATCGGCGGTCATTAATGATTAACGATCTTGCATGTATAAACTTATTGCTTTGAAAACAATCATTTTTCTTCTTTTTGATAGGATGCAAATTTGTAGTTATTTGCTTTACAATTTACTGCAATAAATCATATATACCTACCTATTATGCCAGTAGTCTTGACTACGGGACCCCTTCGAGAATTTAACACAAATGAGTCACAATAATGTGCGCACCCCCTGTAATCCTATTGTCCCCTTCGCCACTCACGCGCGTCGACACGCTACGGCCATCTTCCTCTTTCTTGCTCGCCCCCGACGAGTTAGGATGTCGAGTTACGGAGCTCCTGAAATCAGGTCTTTTTGTATCTTTTCAGCGCGCTTTTTCGCATCGTAAAAGCACTTTTCGGTACTTATATTCGTCTAGATTATAGTACTCTTGTGTTTTGTTAGTCACTTTTGCCGATTGAAAGGGATTTTGATTCCTTTTTCTTGGCAATTATTTTTCACTTTTACGGTTAGCCCCACGTAGTTATATCTGTGTGTTTATGGGTGTTTCCGTTTGGCACCGAGCCTTTGGGTTCGGTGTTTGTTATTTGCTGTGAAATTTGTTGTGCGTATCTCCAAATTTATTATTATTATTACCTGCACTCAGTCAAAGTATTTTGGTATATTTGTCTGTTTTATTGCAGTGTTATGAATTCGGAAGAAGAAGCAGCTAGGTCGCGGAGACCTGCTTCTTCCGAAGAGTCGTCTAGCAAGACGGCTCGGCCCTCCAGAACTCTCCCGAGTACTTCGGTACATGGGGGAGGAAGGAGGGCTGCAGGTAAGTTGCCTAGTGGTGTTTCCCTGCAGAGTTTGCCAGTCTCAGAGCTTGCGGCTTCGGGCGGGTGGCGTTAACTGAGCTTGGGACGTCAACTCCGATGCCCGTGGCTTCGGGGTGGGTGGCGTCAGGTTCTAGTGGTGTGTTTCCCGCACGGTAGCGTTCACTCGCTTAAATCCGTTAGCGGAAGATCAGGGAATAATCGGGCTCGGGTGCTTGTGATAGCTCCCTTTTGGCCCAGGAGGAGTTGGTTCCGGAGCTAATGAGCCTTCTGGCGGCTCAACCGTTCCTTCTTCCGTTAAGAGTGGATCTGGTGTTGCAGCCCCTCTCGGGGATTCTTCACCACAATCCAGAGTCCCTTCATTTGACTGCTTGGCCCCTGTCGGGGAATCTGCAAGACAGTCGGGTCTCTGTGATGGAGCCGCGGAATTTTTATTGTCCAGTCGTAGAGTTTCTACTAGGGAAATTTATAATTCCCGTCTTTCGGTCTTTTTCCTTTGGCGTAAAGAGCGAAATCAAACCCCTTATAGGCTCCTATTGGTTCAATTGCGGATTTTCTAATCTCGCTATTTGACAAAGGGAGATCCATCTCTACTATCCGAGGCTACCGTTCGGCGATCGGGGCCATTCATTCGGGTTTCTCAGATGGTTCGGGGATTTCCAATTCCCCGCTGTTAAGTGGTTTGATTCTGTCGTTCTTTCTGAAGCGACCTCCTTGTTCTAGGTTAGTGCCGTCTTGGAGTCTGCCTAAGGTCCTGGAGGCCTTGGCGAAACCTCCTTTCGAACCGTTAGGTGAAGCTCGCTTCATCATCTTACGGTTAAGACGCTCTTTTTGGTAGCTATTGCCTCTGGGCAGAGGCGCAGTACTCTTCATGCTCTCTGCCTTACTCCTGGTCATGTTTGCTGGGAGAGAAAAGGCGTTAGATTGATTCCTAAGGCTTCTTTTATTGCCAAGAATCAGACAGCTGCCTCTGGCCCTGTTGAGATTTTTCTTTGTCCGCTTTCTGGGTTTTCGTCTGTGCGCGAGGACAAAGTTTGGTGTCCTGTTAGGGCTCTCAAATGGTATATTGATAAGACTAAGTCTTATCGTAAGGATGATCAGTTGTTCCTGATCACTAGAGAGCCTTTTTCTCCTGCTTCTCTTCATTCCATTTCTAGATGGATTGTCAAGGCTATTAGGGCTGCTGGCACAGGGACTCTTTTTTCCGACAGTAAGCCTCGTGCTCATGACACTCGTAGTGTCTGCACTTCTTGGGCTCTGTTTCAAGGTGTGGCGCTTGATGATATTTTGAAGGCTGCTTATTGGCGTTCGCCCAGTTCCTTCATTTCTTGCTACCTTAGGGATGTTCCCGCAGGTGAGGCTATGTTTGTGTCAGCCACCTTGAAGGCCGCTGTGTCTTCTTTGTATTCTTCGGTGTAATCCTATTCCCTTCTGCTTGAAACATGCCTCCCAGTCTTTGAGTTGGCGCTGGTCTGGCATAATAGGTAGGTATATATGATTTATTGCAGTAAATTTGTAAAATCAGCACTGATTTTCTTATTTACTATATAAATCTATATACCTACCTATGACCCTCCCTCCTTCCCCTCACCTTGCAAGCAACATGTTTCTACTTGGGGTTGCTCGCAAAAGAGGAAGATGGCCGTAGCGTGTTGACGCGCGTGAGTGGCGAAGGGGACAATAGGATTACGGGGGGTGCGCACAATATTGTGACTCATTTGTGTTAAATTCTCGAAGGGGTCCCGTAGTCAAGACTACTGGCATAATAGGTAGGTATATAGATTTATATAGTAAATCAGAAAATCAGTGCTGATTTTACAAATTAGCTTTTCTCAATGAGGTTGACAAAATAAAATATTCTGTTGTTTGATAAGATTCATTTTGGATTAGAACGAATTGGTACAACTCACTGTTTAAGTGTATGAGTCATTGTACTTTCAAATTCACATATAACTTTTCCTCTCATGTGAAACTGAATATAATTTTGATATGGCCAGATTTCATCTGTGAAATTACTTCCAAGCAAAACAAATGTTTCGGCTAGCATCCGATTCTTGGTTTTCCTGTATATATACAACAAATGGTTATAATGCTGTTCTATGACTATACATGCATTATGAACAATAAACTTCTTAGACTACTTTAAACTACTTGTCTTCAGCGTTCTTTATATCTTCTGTCTTCTCTCTTCTTAGCTTTGAGAGTTCGTTTTCAATCTTCAAACATATATCTCGCTGGTTTCCGAATGTTGCGACCGGATCTGGTAGTGGTTTGCGAGTTTGTCGCTGGGTTTAGAGTTTGATTGGTCTGAGTCTCTGATGATGAAGTCGCTTGGTGTCGTGGTGTATCTGGTTGGGTTGACGTGGTGTGGTCTTCGTCGAACCTTACACGCTTTGGAGTTGGGTATGCTGGTGGAATTTCTCTCAGGTGAGATCGGTTCCGTCTCAGGATTCCTCCGTTGGGTGTCGATACTTCATACGACCGAGGTTCTTCGCAGATTTTGGATACTTTGGCTGGTATCCAAGTATGATCTTTGGGGTATAGGACTCTGACTGGCTGTCCTACATGGAGTGGTGGAAGATCTGAACCTGCATGTCGATCATGCGTTTCCTTCATCTTGTTTTGACGATTCAAGAGATGATCAGTGATGGTGGATTCTCTTGAAAGATGATGACTTGGGAGTGTTGTTCTGATCGGTCTTCCAAACAATAGCTCTGCAGGTGATTTCATGTGGCTGTCCACAGGTGTTGCTCTCAGATGCAACATAGCCAGTTGACTGTCTTGGCCAGTTTGTGAACACTTTGTCAATAGGTTCTTGACAGTACGAACCATTCTCTCAGCTAGTCCGTTTGATCTTGGATAGTGCGGAGAAGAGGTGGTGTGTTTAATGGACCACTTCTTGCACATGTCCTGGAATGGCTTTCCTACGAATTGTGGACCGTTGTCTGATACGATCTCCGCTGGTGGACCAAATAGACTGAAGATCCCACTCATCACGTTTGCTACTGCTGCACTTGATGTATCAGTCAGCTTATAGACTACCGGATATTTGGAGTAGTAGTCGGTGACGAGCAGGTACTCTTGTCTGTTAAGCATGAACAAGTCTGTTCCTAGTCTAGTCCATGGTGCTGGAGGTACATCATGGGGAAGCAACGGCTCTTTCTGTTGCCTTGCTTGGTGTTCCTGGCATGCATCACATTGCTTTGTGATACGTTCAATGTCTTTGTTGATGTTTGGCCAGAACACTGTCTCACGAGCCAGTCGCTGTGTGCTCTCAATTCCCATGTGCCCAAGGTGAAGTTGTGTAAGGATATCTTCCCTAAGTGTCTTTGGTATGATCACTTGACTTCCTTTGAAGAGTACTCCGTGTGACACGCCAATCTCTTCTCTGTAAGACCAGAATTGTCTTAGTGATGTCGGCAACTCCTTGACTGTCTCAGGCCAGCCCTGGGTGACTATCTGCCACAATGACCTAAGAACAGGGTCACTTGACGTTTCCTTCTGGAGTTCTGCCCTTTTGTGTTGTCCGAAGAAGATCAGGTCAATTTCGTGGGAGTCCTCTACTTCAGAGCAGATGGCTTCCACTCTGATGTCCAGTGGAATATCACGTGTTTCCTTGGGGTTGGGAAGGCGACTCAAGGTGTCTGAAAGAATCATTTCTTTCCCGGGTCGGTACTTGACTTGGCACCTGTATTCTTGTACCTTGATCAGTAGTCTTTGTAGACGGGGTGGTGCGTTTCGCAAAGGTTTCTTCCAAATCATCTCCAATGGTCTGTGGTCAGATATCACAGTGAATTCTTTCCCGAACAGGTAAGTATGAAACCGGGTGATACCAAACACTAGGGCTAAGGTTTCCCTTTCTATGTTTGAGTAGTTGGACTGCGCATTGGAGAGACTCTTGGAAGCAAAAGCTATGGGTTTGCCATCTTGGAGCAGGCATGCTCCCAGTCCTTTCATGGACGCGTCGACCTCGAGGGTTGTCTCTTTCCTCGGGTCATAGAATTGCAGGCATGCACCCAATGAGATTGCTTTTTTCATGCTGTTTAGGGCATGTTCGTGATCCTCGTCCCAGATGAAGGGAATTTCCTTGTGAAGGAGTTCATGAAGTGGGGCTGACTTCTCTGAGAGGTTGGGAATGTATGCTGCTAGGTACGTGAATAGTCCTAGACATCTCTGGACATCCTCCTTGTCCTTGGGTGAAGGCATTGTGCTGATGGCTTCGACCTTGCTAGGATCTGGGTATATTCCAGATCTTGTGTACTTAGATCCAAAGAAGTTGATAGCTTCTTTCTTGATTGTACACTTGGAGCTGTTGAGCACGAGGCCTTCCTGCTTTGCTGCTTCCATGAGCAATTGGAGATTCTTGTCGTGTTCCTCCTCTGTTCTTCCAACAATCGCAATGTCATCTGCGATACATACACAGCCAGGCACATTCTGGACGATCCTATCCATGTGCTGCTGGAAGATATCTTGGCTTG
Organism: Heliocidaris erythrogramma; assembly: GCA_025617745.1. Taxonomy (NCBI): domain Eukaryota; kingdom Metazoa; phylum Echinodermata; class Echinoidea; order Camarodonta; family Echinometridae; genus Heliocidaris; species Heliocidaris erythrogramma. The sequence goes on along the minus strand of CM046858.1, from coordinate 31,102,849 downwards.
TGCATAAGCCGAAGGGTAATCGTTGGAAACAGTATCTTCCGAATGGTGTTCTGGAAGTAGTCAGGTCTTGGCATTCCTCTGCTAGGTGCACTGACCAGTATCCAGCCTTCGCATCTAGCTTGGAGAAGTATTGCGCTCCTGCGAAGATGGGTTGGATTTCTTCCAAGGTTGGAACTTTATGAGGACATCTCTTTAATGCATCATTCAACCTTCTGGGGTCAAGACATATCCGTATTGACCCATCTTTCTTCACAGCAGTGGTCATCGAACTACACCAGTCTGTGTGGTTCATTTTTCTGATGACCCCCTGCTTTTCCATGTTATCAAGTTCGGCCTTGATCCTGTCTTTCAGGTGCCCACTGCACTTTCTAGGTGCATCTATGGTCATCAGCAGTGCTTTCCCGCGAAAGCTTCCTATGGCATCAAACTGCCCTGGGTATTGTCGTTTGAGATCACTAACACTGTTGATTGGTGTAGGTGTAGGTGTTTGATGTGTGGATGTGTCTTTGTGCATCTCGTGGATTGTGATAATCCCAAGATCAGTACATGTTAACAACCCTAGGATTGCTGGCCCCTTGACATCTGCTACATAGAATGTATGTGTAGACCACTGTGGATTCTTGTATCTGCATTTTATGTCTATTGTACCCCTGCATGGTATTGGTACTTCCCCGTAAGCTACGAGCTTTACTGGTGTAGGTTTTACTACCGATTGCCACTTGTCACCATATATGTTTTTGACTGTACGCACTGTTATGGTATTAGCGCTTGCTCCTGAATCTATCTTCAGGTATAGTTTATGCTGTCCTGTCCTCTGTGGGCATATGATGTCAATGTTTGCATAAGCTACTGTACCCTCTGAGTTGACGACTGTGTGTGGTCCGTTTGTGTTTATGGTGTCGAATTGTGCGAAATTTGATGCACTGACTGTGGGTTGATCATGATCTGTGCTAGTATCATGTCTAGTGTCCATTTCGCTTCCTGGTTTACTTTTTCGACTTTTCGATTTTGACCGTGTCCTGTTTCCTTGTTTTGGTTTGCGGTCATCAGATTTGCGGTCATCTGATTTACGACTACGGTCGCCTTGTTTTTTCCGACAGACCTTGGCCCAATGGCCCTTTGTGCCACAAGCACGGCACACATCTTTGTATGCAGGGCACTGACGAGGTTTGTGGGTACGTCCGCAGTTCCCACAAGTCCTTCGTCCTTCGTTACGCTTAAATGCATCGACATTTTCTTTAGGATCGAGCATTTCTGCTTTGTCTGCTTGCCGCAACTGCCTCATACTTGCGACCCTCAACTAAGATTGCCTCGACTTTGTATCCCTTTGGCTGATCCAACAAGGATTTCTGAAATTCTACGATAGGCGTTGAAGCGATCACTAGCTCCATGATCCGCTCGTCAATTTCGGTATCTTCGAAATCGTAATTCTTTGCCTTATCTCTACATCGAGTAACGAATCCATCGATATTCTCATCTTTTTTCTGGCGATACCGCATCAGCTCTAAGCGGTGTATAAAATTGATGTTAACCTTCAACTGTGCTTCTAGCAGTTTCCACAGTTCTTGCGGTTTGTCTTTGTCGGTCTCAGAGAGCCCCGACGCATTGATCCTGCACAAGCCTTCATTGCCTACAGCAATCTTGATTTTGATAGCCTTTTTCTTATCATTAGTTACATCTTGGTCTACTAACACAAGTTCCATTCTTTGCTTGAACAGTTTGAACTCTTCGGGCAGGTCTGTAGCCTCCGTTCATCTCTGGGTATTTCACCATACTCATTGTGTATGTTCGCGTGTACGTATTGATAACGACAGATTATACGAGTGAGTGTAGATCTTGTGCGTGTTTATAACGTGTGAACAGTCCTTACAGGCTGGTGTTGACAATTCGTACACTTATACCCGTGTACTCTCTCACGCATATGAGAATGTCATTAGGTGTCTCATGCAGTGGAAATGTTGATCACTCTCACTCAGTCCTCACACACCAGATAAGAGGGTTAAATGCTCACACTTCTGATTTTACTTTAACTTATTTTAGTGCAGACCCCTGTGCCAATGTTTGAGCACAGTTATAATGGCTTAATGCAACTTGAGTCGATTTCACTCCTTTTGAGTTTATTTAGCTAAGGCTATATTAAACTAGGCATACACTCATCGTAATACACACAACACAGGTACGTGTAGATAATCGAGAAGATTGATTCAATTCTCAAACCTTGGTCCAGTTGGTGCATCGATAAGTGCAAGCTCAAAACCTTTTCGCGATTTTCCCTCGGTGAGGGGCTTTCCATACATGCAGCTATGCTGGCTATGGCACGCCAGTTGTGACAACGCTAGCGCTGTGGCACTACCACGGTGCGGTATATGCCTGGCTATGGCTATGGCTATGGAGCCTGTGTACATGCGACTGTGCACTACACATCGACTACGGAATGATGCTGCACTACTGAACTATTTTTCGCGAAAATTCGGGTTTCTGGCATTTGTTCGCTGTCGTGAACTAGATCAAGACGTGTTATGGATTTAACGAAGATCCCGACGCTGCCACCATGTCATGTTAGAGGCCTTGGTTTATCTAGGTACGCAGTATAATGACGACAGTTTGCAGACAGGCTAGTTAGTTGGTAGACATGTTTAATCGAAGTAGACTGATACCGATACACAGTATCGCATATCGTAACAGAAACCTTCAATCTCCTGGTAATATATTGTATCTTTAGAAACAAGTACATTGACCATCAAGCAAGTATTTTTGATGATTCATTTGCTTGCCATAAATTATTGTAACCATACAGTTTACAGTATACCTAATAGTGCACTTCACAGAGCTTATAATGCAGGACCTTTAGGGGGACATTACCATGTCTACCTTCTGAACCTCTGCCATGGCGCGGCACTTGGACCCCCAGTTGCGAGACGCTGCAGATGCCGCGCTCGCATGACTCAGTTTTTTTACTTTCCAATGTTGGCAGGTATGTGAATGTTGTTCATGAAATTTCTCTGAGTGGCCCTATAGGGGCCCTGTGGGGGTAACTTACTGGAGGGGGGGGGGGGGGGGGCGCTGCCAGGCAAAATGTACATTCTGATCTTCTTCTCCAAAACACATGGTCGGAATTCAACCAAACTTGGTAGGAATCATCCTTAGGGGTAGGGGACCCAAAGTTGCTAAAATGGTACATGTGGCCCCCAGGGGAGCCCACGGGGAAGGCCCCCAATTGTAAAAGCTATGTAAATTTCAGACTTCTTCTTCTCCAGAACCAGGTATAGCTCAGACTTGGTATTGTGTATGAAGATACCTCTATAGATGAAGAATGAATGTTGTTCATGAAATTTCTCTGAGTGGCCCTATAGGGGCCCTGTGGGGGTAACATACTGGAGGGGGGGGGGGGGGGGGGGGAGCTGGCGCTGCCAGGCAAAATGTACATTCTGATCTTCTCCAAAACACATGATCGGAATTCAACCAAACTTGGTAGGAATCATCCTTAGGGGTAGGGGATCCAAAGTTGCTAAAATGGTACATGTGGCCCCCAGGGGGCCCAGGGGGAGGGCCCCCAAGTGTCAAAAATTAAAATTTCAATCTTCTGTTTCTTTTCCAGATTCAAAATGTAGAAAAGTTCTTCATGACATTACTATAATGGATGGTCCTATATGTGGGTAACATACTGGGGGAGATGTGCTGCCAGGGAAAAGGAATGATCAGTCAAAAAAAAATAAATTTCAAATATTCTTCTTCTCCAGATCCAGAAGTTTATCTAGATATTTTGTGTGTTATATAAATCTTGAAGATGAATAAAAAAAGTTGTTCATGACATTCTCAGGGTGACCCCATAGGGGTCCTGCGAAGGCGAGGTTAATATGCAGGAGGGGAAATGTACATTCTTTCCATGATTTGTTGTATGATTCAACCACACTTGGTGGGAATCATCCTTAGATGTAGGAGATTCAAATAATACATGACATTGTAGACCATGGGGTGGGGGGGGGGGGGGGGGGGGAATTATGTTAATTTCTAACATCATCTCATGTACATCCTCCTAGTTGTTTCAATTTCTAACATATCTCCTGGTGGTGCTAGAGAGAACATGCACCAGATGTGAATTGATCCACCTCAGGTGAGCGTCGTGCCCCCTGGGGCTCTTGTTTGTTTTGATATCTAATCAACAACCATGTCGGAAGGTAACTGGAAAGAACACGAATTAAAGGAGCTGCTTCTAGTCCGTGGCGAAGAAGAAATTTGTCTCCAGATCGACGGGTGGGTCTGCGAGATGCTGCATGATCATGGGGTGCATCGCACGAAAAAGCAAATAATAAGCAAGCTCAAGCTTCTGAAAAAAACAATACACAAGTGTCATTGACCACAACAACCGGAGTGGGCGAGGTCGGAAATCTATGCCATTTTTCCACTTTGTGTGAGGCAGTTTGGGGGAACAGACCGGGGGCAAGGCCCATTGCAATTTCCAGCAGCATGACTCTGAACACACCGATGACGAGCCAGTCGAGCCTGGAGAAAGTAGCGATATCTCCTCCTCTTTCCCTCTTCAAAAACTGCCCTGCCCCTCCGAATCCTCTCCATTAGTGACGGTATCGTATTTATTCTGTTAATGATCATTTCACGTTGAAATTGATCATACCTCCAAAGCAAAAGAATAACTTGATACGCAAATCCTTGATCACCGCCCATCATTTTGCTTCAAATCCTCTAGCATTGTGGGTAACAACAATGCGTTGTACGATGTGTTCAAGCTAGAATACCGCATTATCGTGGGCAACCGTTCATATACGCCTCGAATCCAATACCGCAATATTGCGGTATTTTCAGTGTATATGAACGGGGGTTTTCGATGGTCTTGAGAAACTGCTTACCGATGTGCATCGGCAATATTGCGGTATTCGCGTATATGAACGGGGCTATTGTTCTGTCCTTTATTAGGGTCAAAGGTCATTTGTCCATTTCATGCGCTCTTCTGCATTTCTTGACGGATTTCTATCAAATTTTGTATGGAGGTATATCTTGGTCATATTTACACATCTTTAGTTTTTGGTGATGCCACCAGTGTTCCGTCTTTTATAAGGTCAAAGGTCATATTTTTGATGTCTTGTGTGCGCTCTGCAGGCCATATTTCTTGACGGAGTCCTTTCAAATTTTGTATGGAGATGTATCTTGGTACAATCTACAATTTTTTACTTTTTGATAATGCTGCCCTCATTGTTACGTCCTTTATAGGGTCAAAGGTCATATGTCTTGTGCTACATTTCTTGACAGATTTCTTTCAAATTTTATATGGAGGTGTGTCTTAGTAAAATCTACACATCTTTAGTGTTTGCTGATGCTGCCCCCAGATTTCCGCTTTTCATAGGGCGAAATGTCATATTTTGGTTGCTGTTTTGCATGCACTCTGGCGGTCGGTCACATTTGTTGACTGATTTCTTCAGATTTTGTATGGAGAGCCATCATAGATTACTCTAGACCTGTACAGTTTTTGGTGATGCTGCCTCCAGTGTTCCGTCTTTTATAGGGTCAAAGGGGTACACCGTCACTTGGTCTACCGCCACTTGGTCCAATTATCAGTTCGTCGAACTCCACGTGGTCAAACTTCATTTTGTCTACAACTAGTTTGTCTACTTACCATTTCGTCTAATTTCCATTTGGCTTACATGTAAATACCAATTCGCCTAATACCCAGTTTGGCTAACCCCATTTAGTCTAAAACCCATTTGGGCTAATTTTCACTTCGTCTATTTCCAAATAGTCTATCAGTCATTTTGTCTACAAGCCACATACTTAGTCTAATATCCATTTGGGCTACACCTACTTTGGCTAATACCATATGGTCTACCTATCATTTGGTCCAATTCCATTTAGTCTAATAACCAGTTGGGCTACTTATCATTTGGTCTAATTTTCATATAGTCTAATGGCCATTTGGTCTATTTACTATTTATTCTTCTGGCCATTTAGTAGCAAGTTGAGAAAGGACAGGGAAATGAAATTTTAAAGATATGAAACTTCAAAGAAGTCAAGTAAATGTGCATTAAAAGAGTTATTCACCTTGTTGCTGCTTATATCAAGATCATTCAAAATCCCTACATTATATTAATGATTTAATTTATTAAAATCAATTATTTGGTATTATTTTTTCGTAATAGACCTGTTTACGAAGTGATTCAAATTTTATGCATACATTTGAAACAAAGGTTGTTCTTGACAACCTGAAAGCTTGCCAGAGGCTAGTCATGTATGCAAACTGGATTCCAAGTATGGTAGTTCATTCATTAAAGTAGCTATTCAAAGAAAATCACAAATTATGGCAATTAATGTATCACTAGAAACTGGGAAGCTTACAGATGGCAATCGTATAAGTTTTATGTCAACTGCGTATCTGATGATTATAAAAACATCACAAATAAAAGCTCTTCTCAGCATCTGGAATATCCGAGGATTCGCCAGAAATATAGCGATGTTTTGATGTCGTCACACTCGGGATCGATCCTGCTTAAGCAGACGACGTCCTATAATGAATGAACGTAATTGCAATGCAATTATTTATCAAATTATAAAGAGTTTGGTGTATTTAAACATGACCTTATTTCACACCATTATAAAGGGTAAGTGAAACTGATTCTGATAACTAAAACCGTTTGATTGTAAATACACAGGAGAAGGGTCAATGATCAATGAAATAAACCCCACTTTCAAATTGAAAAGCCCTCCGAATAATAGCAGGATGGTATTCGTTCCCTCTTGAAACGCCGAACATGCCCCGGTGCAAGCAGCTGAAAATACAATGGCGTCTTATTTTGTTTACAAGTGACTGATTCCTTTATTTTTTTAACGCTGCATTTTTCATCAAAATAATACCATACACGAAGTTAAGAGTGAGGCAACAGACTTACATTAAGACTGACGCTAGTGAAGGAAGAGAAATAAGTGAAGAGGAGATGACAAAATAGGCTCTGAAAAATGTGTAAGATGTTATGGGACATCGTCTGCTTAGACAGGACTGGTCCATGGTTTGTCGTCACATATCTCAGCAGCGTTCGAGGAGCTCTTCAGCTGCTATATCGGGGCTGTATTTTACCGTTTTATAATTGATAATAATCATTACTTCAAATGTTTCCAAGCGTTGAATTTGGATAACCTTGTTTAATTTATGCCATCTATGCAATAATAAGTATTAAGCCAATATTTAAAATCATTAAAGTTCTACTTTAATAACAGGTTAATGGAATACCTCGTTACTAGGTCCCCGGGAAAGAAACATCCATAAATTTGAATCACTTAGTAAACAGGTTTATTAAAATATTCATAGGTCTCCTCTTCCTTTCATGACTTGAATAGAAGAACCTGATTTTGTATTGCACTTCAAATTATGTGTGTTTGGTCGATAATGTGTTTCTGTTGATAATCATGTTTCTTATTTGATATCCGATGTACAAATGTTTGTGCAAGTAGTCAATAAAAGCTAGGGGCGGTGCCAGGGTATTTTCATAGGAGGGGCAAGACGACCCACAGACTTGGGGATTCAACGAACTGGACCCTTTTTTGAAAAATGGGGAATTTATAAAGGGTGAATACAAGAATAGAAAGTGGCATTTTGATACGTTCCTGAACCCCTACATTGTATTTAACACACATTAAATTTTAAGGATATATTTTCAAATCTTTGCACAATAGGCAATTCTGCTCTACTCCTAACTTGCAAGCGAGTGACCAAAAATATTATGTTCTTGTGGAAGGTCATGCATGAAGCTTGCATTATACATGACGAAGATGCCGCAGAAGTGTTTAATTTCAAGCACAATCTCTCAATAAATGAGATAGATAGGACTTTATGTTACTGCCATGAGTTACGATGAGTGCGAGCGAGCGTACCGAGCTCGGGCGGGGGATATCTTAATTGCTACAATATTATTAAACATTCGGGCACTGTGTCTCCAGCTCTCGATAAGTTCCTGCTTAAAGGTGTCACACTGTTGTCATATCAAGAACTAAATATTCTGCCATTAAGCTTCTCAGATTCTTTTGAGCTATGCAAACTGCTTTTTTCAGGGGCGGCGCTACAGGGCGCGATTTCCCCCTATGATTTTCCAAGTGACCAAAGAGAGAGAGATAGGGACAGAGAGAAGGAAAGAAGAGAAGAAGAAGAAAGAAGAGTATCCAACTATTATTATTATTATTATTTGTTCATCTAAAGCGTAAATTAACTCGCTCGTTGGCAAGGGGGGCACAATGCCCCCCCCCCCACCTTTAGCATCCAAAAAGTGTCTCCTGCACCTGTAGAGGTGCCATGGTCTAGTGGATATGTCACCAGACTGTGAATCACATAGTTCGCGGTTCGAATCCCACCGCGGTTCTAAAGTCCTTTGGCAAGACATTAATCTAAATTTGCCACTCTCCACCCAGGTGAAGTAAATGGGTACCCGGTAGGAAGAAATTCCTTGAATGCCTTAGCGCCTACATGGCAGCTTGGCTAAAGCCGGGGTAATAATATCCAAAACCCTTTGGAAGCACATAGGGACCTTATATTATAATGTGATATGCGCTCTACAAGAACAGGTATTATTATTATTACCCACAAAAATGCCGCTTTTAATACTTGTTCACCGCCTTCTCTTTCTTCTTTTAAGGCAGTGGCGTATCTAGGTATTATGACGCGCTGGACAAACAGTGAATTTGCACAAAAGGATACTGGACCAAGTGGATTTTAGACGAAATGCCTGTAGACCAACTAGTTTTAGACTGATTGGGATTTAGACAAACTGACATTAGACGAACTGGTAGTAGACCAAGTGACAACAAAATAAAGTAGACGAAATGGTAATGAGACCAAATGGTAATTAGACCAAGTGGTCATTAGACCTTTGGGTTATTAGACCAAGTTGCAAATTAGACCAAATGAAGAGTGGACCAAAAGGGTTTAGCCCGAATGAAGGTAGCCCATCTGGAAATTAGACCAAGTGATTTTAGCCCAAGCGTGCATAAACCGGTCAAAGGTCATATTTGAGTGGATATCTTGTGTGCGCTCTGCAGGTCACATTTCTTGACGGATTTCTTTCAAATTTTCTATAGAGATGCATTATACTCTAATCTACACACATTGTTTTGGTGATGCTGCTCCTCGTGTTGACAATAGTCCAGACCATTGGTGGCAATCTCTATGCCATCATTTTGTTTGAGGCACGTATGTCTGTGCGGGTGGAGATTCAATGCAGTTAAAGGTTCCCTTTTATGAAATTCTAATTCTTGGTATTTTGTACATGATACTCATCTAAATTGAAAAATGACATCCGTTTGCAATAAATACGTATCAAAATATTTTTAAAATAATATTTTCCCCAGGTATTCATGTCCAAAACAGTCTGCTAAGCTCCGCCCCCTTTTAAACCCCGAATTCTCGTTCCGCGAGCATGATTGACGTGTGACGTCACAAACCGACATTGCCGATGCTTGCTTACAATATTGCATATATATCACATGTGCAAACTAACTTGCTGTTGTATATACCACCTCGAAAACCACCTCTAAAGCGAAGTATGCAGCAACGCTGCATTGTTGCAGGTTGCAGCAACACCACAAAGGAGGGTGTCAGTCTACATTTATTCCCTAAAGACCCAAATATAAGAAGGAAATGGACCGCAAAAGTAAAATTAACTTAAAAGTGTTGTGTGCTCCGAGCACTTTTGTGTGGAGGACTTCGTCGATAGCACGGGGCTGCATGCAGCGTTTGGCATCAAGAAGAGGCCGTCCCTGAAACAAGTTTGATCATACATGTATCAATAATATGAAATTTGGCGAGATTTACCTCACAAGCACCTCTCTCAATTGGTCTTTACTATTAAAAATGATTTTTTTTTTGTTCTTGATGAAGAAAAAGATCTTTCTCCATAAAGAGGGTGTGATAAAAATGTTTATCATGGTAGAGTGGAAACTCGGTATAAAGAGGTCTGATATAACAATATTCCTGATATAACAAGGCAATATTCTGGTCTCAACTTTTTATATTCTTTTTTTTTTTAAACTGATATAACGAGATTCTGGATTTAACCAGGTAATTTTGATAGTCCCAAGGACCTCGTTATACTTCCACCGTATATTTAATATTGATTTTTGTTACCACCCTGAATGTAGTGAAAATGTAACAGGCAATCTACAACCCCCCCCCCCCCCCCCCCCCCCCCCCCCCCCCCCCCCCCCCCAGGAAAAAGGGGTATACATCACTACAGTTACAGGTTGATTCCTACTTCTCTACCTTATACATGTAGTTCATTTGACAGAAAATCTATTTTCCAATGATTCCCTCTCTCTCTTTCACCATTTCTTCTCTTGTGCTTTCCCTCCCTTTCTCCATCTTTATGCCCAAAATTCTCCACTTTCACACATCTTCTCTCAACTTTTTTATCTCTCCCTTTTTCCCCAGTGATTCCCTCTCTTTTTCACTATTTCTTCTCTTGTGCTTTCTGTCTCCCTTTCTCCCTCTCTTTTTGCCCTCTTTTTGCCCAATATTCTCCAATTACACACATTTCCTCTCAACTTTATATCTCTCTTTTTTTTTTCTTTTTCCATTCTGCCAATTGTTGGTTTTGATCTCATTCACGCACTCACACCTTTCTTTTCAATTGTTAGTTTCATTCACGACAAGCCTTGCATAGTAAACCTGTTTGAGCTCTTCCAGAGATGACAAAAATATTCAATTGATTTGAAATATATTATTACTTCTGGAGAAATGTAGATATAGATGTTGTATCCAGTAAATGGTTGTCTTAGAATTGAACATCAACAATTCAATAAAGGAGAATGCCCACCCCACCAAAAAACCCCAAAACAAAACAAAACAAAACAAAACAAAACAAACAAAACTGATTAGCTTCCAAAGTGTGTTTCATTAACAAATTAAACAACAAATGCCATAAAAAAAATAACAGACCTCATATGCCATTAACAATAGAGTTATCATTCTTAACTGAGATACATGTATCTTTACAACATCAATTACAAAAAATGCTCTAGGCAAATACTTAGATGTGACGAAACTCAGACCAGCTGCAGCTGGATTGCTTTGCGTCTGTGAACTCAGTTACCTAATACCCCCATCTCACGAGAAGGCGATTCCGCTGCGATCATAAAAAATCGACAAAGCGCGGTGGATCGTGGCTTGAGCTTCTTCAATCTTCTCCGTCGTATCTTGAGCCTTGCTGAAGCGTCAATGATCGCCATCATCTTCCTTGTCGCCACAAATTTTGAACATGTTCAAAACTTCTGTAGCGAGAGCGCCGAGGTCGCAAAGCACGCCACAATCGTCTCAAGAGCGTATTAAAAGCGACATGTCCGTAGCTCTAACGTATCAGCATCGCCTTAAGCGTACTTCAAGCGCATTGGAAGCGGCTCCTATCGCCCATGCTTTCAGGCCAGTTCCCAAGACAATTTTTCCTCAGTTATGTTTCTGTGCATGTCATCTGCGCATTCTGGCTGGTATTGTTTCGTCATCACAACAGCAAGACAATCACTGCGCACGTAAAAAATGGGGAGTTGGACGGCGATTCTGCCACGCTTTGCAAAATTTTCACAGAGCGCCATGGTCGCCATGATCGCCTTTCTCGTGAGATGGGGGGCATAATTCCAATTTTATTTCTGACAGTGAAAATGAATATTCAAAATAAGCCTCCTAGACTCCTCTTTTCCTCTGATACTTGAACCAAAAACAGCAATATAATTTTTACCATATTGTCACAGTGTAGCACACCCTCATGTAATAAACCCAACTTTCAGGGAAACTGATATCCATGTATAGAAATTAAATATCATGAAAAAATAGAAATGATGTACTAGCATTTTTAACATTTCTTATAAACACTTATGTACATGATAAATGTATGCTATCTAAGCATTATCAAGTTAACAACTAGACCAACATATATAAGTACATACACCCTGTAATAATAAATACAACAATCAATCAAATGAAAGAAGAAAAAAAATCTGTAGAAAAAATAATGTCAACTTGAAAAGAAATATGTGAAGCAACAATGATGATGATCACATGAATGACCCAAGTAAATAAAAGATCATGTCTGCCAATTAGTACTCAGTATAATTTTTTCTTTCAAATAATGAAACTTTGTGTAAATGTTTACACTGATGGAACAACAGTTCTGATACATAAATATTTTTAAAATGTTCAATTCTACTATCACCTTTGCATAATGTTGAGATTTGTGCATGTCAAATCCAAGCCCCAGTAAAAAAACAATATGAGAATAATGGTTGCATAGCTTAAATTAAAGTTCCACAGAGCTGTCCTCCCTTTTGATATTTTTGCAAAGTTTGAAAAAATATATATACATACAGTTAACTTTGAAAAGAAAATACCCTAAAGAGGTAAAATACAGGGAATATTTCCAATTTAACAAAAATTATCTTTGAAAATCTCTCTTAGAACAGTAATAAAAATCTCAGTAATAAGGTGGAAGTAAAACATATATTTTTCTGTAAACATAGATCTTGACAAGGTGGGGGAAAAGATAACAGCAAAATTGTATGTAGGTCTACGCCTCTTCAAAGCCCCTGTATTCTTCTGATGGAAATGCCTATAGGCCACATGCCTGGCTTTCCTATAAAAGATTTCTTTTATAAAGAGTACAAAGGAAACTATGATTAGACAACTTCAAAACAATGCAGATCTACGCCTCTTCAAAGCCCCTGTATTCTTCTGATGGAAATGCTGCACGGATTCTTGTCACGGCACAAGATGGAAGAGGAAACAAACGTTAATCTGCATATAGGGCAAGAAAATATATGTACACTGCAAATAGAATAATCTTCCTCTATTTACATTAAAGCTAAAACATTATTACCCACGCCGATGAGATGAAATCGGCAGGGTTATGTAAAGGGCTCCGTATGTTTGTTTGTTTGTTTTTTTGTTTTTTTTGTTTGTTTGTTTGTTTGTTTGTTTGTTTGTGTACAAGATAACAAGAGAACGGGTGAACGGATTTGCACCAAATTTTCAGGGAATGTTCAGAAAGTGACAGGAAAGAATCGTTTAGATTTTGGTGATGATTGGTTGACCCCTGCAAATTCTGTGTGACCTTGAACTTTTGACCCTGTAGTAAAGTATAGGAACTTCAGTTCAGAGAGTGACAGGATAGAAACTAGAAAGTTTGATGACCCCGAACTTCGCCTGCCGATGCAGAAATATTTTGGTCAATCAAAACACTCATTACTTCGTCTCACCAAAAATCTATTTCAGGTTTATGAATTTTAGAAGACTTTTAGACCCATTATTTGCTATTTCACTTCAAATCCGCACAAGCCTGCAATGAATATTCAAAGCCAACGTATCCCAGCAACAAGGGATTTTTCACGCTTGAACTGTACTCTCGTTGCGAAATCGAAAGCGGCTAGGTATACGGTATACGTATAGCCTAGCACGTCTAATTTCTCCTATTTCTTATCTTCTGTGCATTTCTGTTTATTTTCCCCGGTTCTTTCCACTTTGTTGTGGAAGTTTTTGTGATTTATTTTATCCTGGTGGACGTGTAGTACGTGATTTTAATTGTTTTCGGTGAAAATCTGGTGCGTTTGTTCGACGTGAGTGAGTCTATCGCACTCGCGAGTGTTCGCGTGTGTTGATCTGAGTGAGTGGCTGAGTAGCTGTAGTGTACGTACATAACTATACACAGCACTGTCGCGAAGTGCCTGGGGCCGGCTGACTAGTACTGAGTGAGTAAGCTCTGTGCCTCGCATGCACGTCATTTTCAAGTCGAGATCCAACTTCTTTTGTCGTCATATTTATTTTATCCAAGCCCGATGAAAAAAAAACAACAACCCGAATTGCAATGTAAAGATAGAACATGAACATTTACTAACACTGACATGACTCCAAGAACGCATTCCAGAAATTTCAAAATCATACTTTTTTTTAATCGGGTTTTAGACTTCAAGTTATGGGTTCCTTTGAAAGCGATCATCTTGCCCCCCCCCCCCCAGGAAAAAAATTTCTGCGTACGGCCTTGGACTGAACACTGAATACAAATTGCTAACATTTTTTTTCTCACCACGCCACGCTCTCTGACATGTCTAATCAATTACTTTTAGGGGAGGGATGTTTCAATAATAAAATATCTTTTTCAGAAGAATTTTTTCAAGGGTGGGGACACACAAAGCTATGACCTGGATATGGCAAAATTTATTGGGGGGGGGGGGGGAGATGTGCCTCTTGTGCCCTTTGAATGGCTACTGCTTACAAAAATAATCGCAACAAAACAAAACCTATTGGGTTAAGGCGTGGGTCTGCCGCCTTTGACGGCCTTTCTAGTTTTCTTTTATAGAATATCGTAATATTAATTTCATAAGGAGCCAAATTGGCATTTTGCATCCAAACTGCTTTATATAATACAGGAATACTGCAGTAAGGATTAAAACAAAAATATGGTGTACTCACTGATTTTCAGTTGCATCCTGCCTTGCCTTTCCGCCATACTGCTGCCGATACTGATAGTAAGCAGTTTCCATCACGTACCGGTCCAGACACACTGGATGAAACCCTGGGTGCTCGGTGATGCAGTCAAGTTCAGCATCTTCAAATGAGTCAATCTTGGTAACAATCTGGTTCATCTGCTTACAGCAGACAGACTCTCTCGCCACTGGCATTGAGACACAACCTCCACTGCAAGAACACCTGGAAATTGAAATAAATCTGTATCACTCAGTATCATGATAGCCAGTGTTCTATTTCACAACTATAATCCCTTTCTAAGTTATACTAACGACATTAGTCAAAATTATTTTTGAAACATAACTGTTGACTACCCAAATCACTTGCTTCTCGTAGGGAATGCATTAATGTCTTGTTGCAGAGCTTTTTTTTGGAAAACACAATTAAATATGTCACTGGACTACATAACCAGACCCACTGGTATGAATGAGTTTTTTTTTTTTTTTTTTTTTTGACAGGCCTATTTGGAATGGGGGGAGGGGTGTGAAAAAGAATAATGAACAGGGGCCTTGTTCTCAAAACTATGTTATCTTTTGAAATTGCATGGAACAAACTCTCATCATTCGTGCTTGCACAGATGTCTTTTGCATTTTACACAAATATAGCCAGCTTTGACTACATTGTAGTCCTAATTTAGATTTGTTATGACAATTATCATTTATCTTACACAAAAGATTTTGACAATACGACAATACGTGATGGAAATAAGATAATCCCATATGACAAATGCCCACAACATAAATGTCATTTTCCTACTTTAAATAATATTTCACATGATCCCGAAAGAATTCCTGAATTAAAAAAAAGTAAAAACAAACAAAAATATGTGAAAGGCCAGGGCCGATCAACGAAAGTCATCAAGCTCAAGACGACGGTGAGGATCACAATTTTTGCAATCATGGCATGTATCACATTTTTATATGAAAAAAAAAAAAAAAAAAAAAATACTGGGGTATTCCATAGCTCAGTCGGTAGAGCGCCGGTCTAGCAATCCGGAGGTCTCGGGTTCAAGTCCCGCTGGAATCCCGTTTTCTTTGCTCATTTTTCACTTCATTATATATTTCTGGTCAGTTTCCCCTACTCAAATTTATTAAATATACAAAAAGCTGCATCACCTAATCGTGATCCCACGCATTTATCCCCAAGTTGATTACGATCCTTCGGGTTTATGTCTGGTTTCTATAGCTTCTGACCACACGAGCATTGAAAACTATGGGGTTTCTGGGACGAACACGTACTGGGGTATTCCATAGCTCAGTCGGTAGAGCGCCGGTCTAGCAATCCGGAGGTCTCGGGTTCAAGTCCCGCTGGAATCCCGTTTTCTTTGCTCATTTTTCACTTCATTATATATTTCTGGTCAGTTTCCCCTACTCAAATTTATTAAATATACAAAAAGCTGCATCACCTAACCGTGATCCCACGCATTTATCCCCAAGTTGATTACGATCCTTCGGGTTATGTCTGGTTTCTATAGCTTCTGACCACACGAGCATTGAAAACTATGGGGTTTCTGGGACGAACACGTACTGGGGTATTCCATAGCTCAGTCGGTAGAGCGCCGGTCTAGCAATCCGGAGGTCTCGGGTTCAAGTCCCGCTGGAATCCCGTTTTCTTTGCTCATTTTTCACTTCATTATACATTTCTGGTCAGTTTCCCCTACTCAAATTTATTAAATATACAAAAAGCTGCATCACCTAATCGTGATCCCACGCATTTATCCCCAAGTTGATTACGATCCTTCGGGTTTATGTCTGGTTTCTATAGCTTCTGACCACACGAGCATTGAAAACTATGGGGTTTCTGGGACGAACACGTACTGGGGTATTCCATAGCTCAGTCGGTAGAGCGCCGGTCTAGCAATCCGGAGGTCTCGGGTTCAAGTCCCGCTGGAATCCCGTTTTCTTTGCTCATTTTTCACTTCATTATATATTTCTGGTCAGTTTCCCCTACTCAGATTTATTACATTTTTATATTAGCGTAAAATAATCAAAGAATAATGCTCCACTGTGCGCTGATCATGAAGACTATATGATTGGAAGCCTTATGAAATGTCTGCACAAGATTTGACCTGATAATTGAACTAAACTTTAGCTTTACACTCTATTAATGCTTAATTTCAATTAATTCATTTCATCAAAATTTGACCAACAACAATGCCATTTTCAAAAGGAAAGGCGGCTTGGTCATTTCAGGCACCTAAAGCTCCGCCATTTTGTCAGAGACATTTGAACACGATTTGAACGCGCCCGAAGCCCCTATTAACATACTATGAATTATTCATTTCTTAAGATGCTTCCAACATCCATACATGCTCTTCACGCAACAAACACAAAAACGCGGGTCAGCGTCGAGCATGCGCATTGAGAGAGGTCAAGTACACTTAATTTATTCATGTTGTTAATGTATTCATGATATGGATTTTGGGCTGTTTGCTACGTTGTGGTCCGTGCGACTTATTGTAGGTTTTGAGGCGGCGGGTCACATATAATTATAATACTAGTAATGATAAACAGTGAGAAGCTACGTGCCGTACTTCAATTCACTGTTGAAAAATAAATATGAAATCAAACTTGGTTAAGCTGTGTCACAAGAAACAAATCCATATGTGAGAACTTCTGACAGTAATTAAAATATATATATATAATTATTTTTCTTTTTTGTTGGTTTGTTTTTTAGCAAACTTGGAATTGAACTCCCGGCCCCCACCCCTAGGCTAGGGCCAGACTTACCAGCTCTCTCTCTCTCTTTCTCCTCCTCCTCAAAAAGAATCACAAACTCATGCGTCAAGGGGGGGGGGGGCAGAGATATTGGAAACTTTCTTTCCCTTTTTCTTCCTATCTCTCTCACTATCTCACATCGTTTCCTTTCACATTATATCATCTCACAAGTTATCTCTCTCATAATCTCTTAACTCTCTCATACTCTATATCTCCCTCATGTCCTGTTTCATCACTCTATCTGCAGTTAGATTTGATTCATTGCAAAAAAAAAGTAAAAAAATACATGTACTATTGGATTACTGCTAGTTGAATGTTCATAAAACCAATTTTAATTACATAGCTTCTCACGATAATATAATTTACCATGTTCACAGTTTATGTGATGAAATCAGCAACTATGCTGCCCAGCCGATATAAAACAGATTTGCTCACCATCTGCTTGATTATTTCTCCACGTTATCTTCGATTGTTTTACCCTGTTTTCTACAACATGTCCAGGGTCCAACACATAACCTTGGTCACACTCTAGATCTGGTTTTTACAAGAGATGATTCATTTATTCTACACTGTCATACAGTTGATACTTGCGTCTCTGATCATTACATGATTTGTTTCTTACTGGCTCATCAGAAATCAGGGCCAGTCTCTGTTACTTCTTCCCTACGCAACTATCGCAAGATTGATAAAGTTCAATTTACTAATGCCCTAAGTCATTTAGTTTCATCTCAACCTAAAGAATTAGATAGTATATCTCTTTTTGATTGGTATGTTTCTGGTATCACTAAGGTACTTGATACCTGCGCACCATCTTCAACCAATTCTCGTCCGTTGAAATTACGCAGACCTTGGTTCAATGAGTCTGTGGTTGCTGCTCGTCAGCACCGCCGTAAAGCTGAACGAAAATGGAGAAAGACAAGACTAGACTCAGATCGCACATTGTTCAAAGAAGCTAGTAGGAATACATGCCATATCATTGATATTGCTAAAGAAAATTTCTTGAAAGATAAGCTGAGTTCTTGTTCTGCCAAGGAGGTTTATCAGATTATTCATTCACTTCTGAATAAGAAGTTGATTCAACTTCCCTTATACGATTCTGCACTCAGATTATCTAATCAGTTTTCTTCATTTTTTGTAAATAAGATAAAAAGAATAAGAAGCGAACTAGATGCCAGTATTGGACCTAGTAATATTCAGTTTAGTGACACTGAAAATCAAAACATTCCTCTTTTTGCAGATTTTCAGTTGCTTACTCAGTCAGAAGTGTCCAGAATCATTTTGTCATCAGCTACTAAGTCCTGTCGCCTTGACCCTATTCCAACTTGGCTTTTGAAAGAGAATCTTATTCATGTATTACCTTTGCTCACAAATGTAGTAAATCAAACTCTTTCCACAGGTGTTTTCCCCAAGGAAGCACATTTTGCAATCATCAAACCACTTTTGAAGAAACCAGGCTTGGACCAAAATGATCTCAGTAATTATAGGCCAGTCTCAAACTTAACATTTTTGGGTAAACTTATTGAGAAAGCAGCATGTACACAATTGGTTCATCATATCGAATCTAATAATCTTTTTGATTCTCTCCAATCTGCCTACAGGTCAAGTCACAGTACTGAGTCAGCTCTAATCAAAGTGAAAAATGACAATGTTTTCTCTTGACTCAAATAATGTAGTGTTTGTAGTGCTGTTAGATTTATCAGCAGCATTTGATACAATAGATCATCACATTTTCATATCTCGTTTATTCAATAGAATAGGTGTTAGGTCAACAGTTTCATCATGGTTCAAATCATACCTGTCTGGATGGTCTTCACAAGTTGACATTGGCAGCACATTGTCAAATCCCACAACTCTAGAATTTGGACTCCCGCAGGGGTCAATAGTGGGACCCATAGCATATTCAGTATATACTCTCCCTGTTGGTGACATCATTCGATATCATGGTATTAATTATCACCTTTATGCTGATGGCATACAATTATATATTTCTTTTGATCCTAAGACTCCTGAAGCTCTTGATAATGCACTTGTTACACTTCAGAATTGTATATCAGATATAAGAGAGTGGATGGTGGTGAATAAGTTAAAATTGAATGATTCAAAGACTGAATTTTTTGTTGCTGCTTCTGCTTACAACCTGCGCAGTCTTCCAAATGTTCAGTTAGATGTTGGTGGCACACTCATAAGACCTTCAGAAACAATAAGAAACCTTGGTGTTATGTTTGATCCGTGTATGTCGATGTCACATCATATCTCTTACATCTGTAAAACAGTTACTTTTTATTTAAGGAGCATTTCTAGAATCAGAAGGTTCATCGATCAGTCTGCTTGTCACAATGCTGTCCGTTCTCTAGTTTTATCTCGTATTGATTACTGCAATGGACTCCTTTCTACGATTCCCTCTAATCAGTTGATTCGTATTCAACGATTACAAAATTGGGCAGCACGATTAATTTTACAGGTTTCTCGAGACCACCCTTCTCAACCACTCTTGAACTCACTACATTGGCTTCCTTTGAAGCAAAGAATAATTTTCAAATTACTCTTGTTTGTCTACAAAATACTTAATAACCAGGCTCCAGAGTATTTAATTAACTGTCTGAGTTTATACAAGCCCACTAGATTACTAAGGTCCGCCAGTGACCCTCTCCGCCTCACATATTCAGTAACTCGAACATTAGCTGGTGATAGAACGTTTACTGTGTCAGCTTCAAAATACTGGAATGATTTGCCACTTTCTATTAGAAAGTCTTCATCAGTAATAATTTTCAGAAAGGCATTAAAAACACATCTTTTCGATAGTTTATAGTTTGTAGATGATTTAATTTATTGTAAGCGCTTTGAGCCTAATGGGAAAAGCGCGTTATAAGTAATAATAATAATAATAATAATAATCTGTGTCATTTTTTCAATTGTGTATTCCATCATCCACTATTTTTTAACACAACGTATATTTATAATGTATTTGTTCTACTAATATCAAAGGACCCTATAAGTATTCTAAACTTTTATTGATTTTTAGACTAGACCAGGACCACCCCCCCCCCCACCATAATTCAATCACTGACCAGGCTTTCTTTTATTAGGCTAGTAATGTGCTTTACCCTAGCAGGACTAGTCTATGTCTAGGACTATGTCTAACTATTACGATTAGATGTATCATGTACATGTACGTTATACTAGATCTAGAAAATCTAGACTTGGACCACCGAGTAGGAGTCTAGATCAGATCTAGTAGACTGTCTAGTACGACTATGTAGATTCTAGGAATTGCCAAGACAAGACCTAGGCCTACGTCAATGACTGGCTAGGCCTCACATCTGAAAAAATATATATAAATGAATAAACCAATAATATAGGCCCTACAAAAAAATTAAAATAAAATCATCAGTAGGCCTAGATAGATCTAACAATTACTAGTTAGACATTTGTGTAAGTATAAGATCTAACTTAGGTATAACAGTTAGAGGTCGAGCCTCCCTACATCTATTCTAGACTAACTTGTTAGGTCTAACTGTCAGATCTAGCTTAACTAGATCTAGACTCTATGTCTACATCTAACTTAGATAACCGACTTTTCAAAGAAGTTTGACCTAATTAACTAAATTTGAAATGCAGATCTACGATAAGTCTAAGTTCTACTCTATCTTAAAATCAAAATCATTGTCATGGACATGGAACTTGTGAACTGCTGAAATCTTCACACCAGGCAGAGGCCGCCAGAGCTTGAAAAACGAAATTAATCTCGACAAGCCACCTGGTCCTAGTTAATATGTTAATGTCACATTTGAGTCATACTAGATATTTTCGTTCCAACAGTTAGTTTGGATCTCTGTCATTGAAATTGATGGGGATGATTGATTTTATGACACGGTCCCGCCCGAAACTCCCGGTAAGCTGTCGAGAGTGGCAGGGGTGGTAATGGCAATCGAGCTGAAACATAAGCTCAGAACGATAGAAAATGTAATGAAAGTTTCACAACAGATTGGCATCATTTTCATAGCATACAGTACTTTCAAATACCTTCAAAATGTACAGAAATTCCGGGAGATCCGTCACATTGGTAGTAATTCATATGAATGTTATTCTATTTATGAAATTTAAGCGTAATTATAGTTGTACTCACCGTTAAATTTTTCACAAGAAATTCACACTTTGTGCGGGTGACGTCATTACATTGACTTTACACACAGCGGAAGTGACGAAAAAGGTCATATTTGTTGTCGATTAATTCTTTGGGATAATTGTAATATTCATGAGGTAATGTCCAATCAGAGCTGATTATTGTCGGGATACGCAAAGCAAAAATAAATAATGCATGAAGTGAAATCGGATTTTTATGCTAATAGGGGCTTCGGGAGATATGAAATGTCTCTCGTGGGGCGGAGCCTAAATACGCTTAGATTGAATGGTGACGCTGTAGCTTATATGAGGCAAATCCGCGGGTGCTACCTTTTCGTCTATACTATTTAATTTGTCTATGTGTCATTTGGACATTGCAAAAACAATGGGGGCGATCTCTGCGCAGTCATTTATTTTACACTCAGGTTTGAGATTTTTGACATGAAACACGTTTGGAGACTTGTAAATAAAATCACTGAAAAAAGAACTTTTTTCTATTGCTATAATAAAGACAAAAAAAATTGTTTTTGTTGGGTGTTGGTTTGATTATAATTGCGGAATTATGCTTACGCACAGACTTGGGAACTCTAGCCATACGTTGGTACGGTTTCACCAAATTAGTACTTTACTAAAATTACAATTATCTCTTAAGTCTAACTACATGCAATAATCTGTTGCTGATCTCGGAGAAGCGGAGGGAGAAGAAGAAGAAGAAGATCATATATATTGTCAACTATAACGGTACCTACACTTACTTAGTGTAGCAGCACAAAGAAAACAAGCAAGATAACAGGAGAGCTAAGAGTTTTCTGGATATCAATCTTAGAATTTACAAGAATCAAACGCTACCACCCCATGCACCAGTAAAACTGCCCAAGCGCAAGCCCAGGCAGGGTCAGCAGGCGAACGACCAAACGCTGCGGCGTGTACCCCTGCTCACTGCCTCGATCAGCGAAGTATCAGCTCAGCCTTTCGGGCAATTTGCAAGCATAAACAAGATTCATAATACGTGGATATGCGTGAATTAAACTCTAATGGGTAATTTATTATCAAAAATGAAATACCAGTTGTTATTCCCAAGTCTCCCGTCGATATCCTCTTTGTTATTATACCCCCGCCAAACGAAGTTTGAAGGGGGTATATAGGAATCAGTGGATGGTTAGGCGGGCGGGCGGTCGGTCGGTCCGTTGCAAATCTTGGGGATCGAACTACTTCCTCAGTTTTTGACCGAAAGTCATGAAACTTGGTACACACATTGGTCTTGGTGGGAAGATGTGCAAGACATATTTTTCGGATGAGTCGGAATCTGCGTTGCCATGGTAACGGCATATTTATGGCAGAAAATCAAGGAAAACAGCTTGCGGATCAAACTACTTCCTCAGTTTTTGACCGAAAGTCAAGAAATTTGGTACACACATTGGTCTTGGTGGGAAGATGTGCAAGACATATTTTTCGGATGAGTCGGAATCTGCATTGCCATGGTGACGGCATATTTATGGCAGAAAATCAAGGAAACACCTTGCGGATCGAACTACTTCCTCAGTTTTTGACCGAAAGTCGTGAAATTTGGTACACACATTGGTCTTGGTGGGAAGATGTGCAAGACATATTTTTCGGATGAGTCGGAATCTGCGTTGCCATGGTAACGGCATATTTATGGCAGAAAATCAAGCAAACGCCTTGCGGATCGAACTACTTCCTCAGTTTTTGACCGAAAGTCATGAACTTTGGTACACACATTGGTCTTACTGGGAAGATGTGTACAACATATTTTTTTGATGTGTCGGAAGCTGCGTTGCCATGGAAACAGCATATCTATGGCAGTAAATCAGGGAAAAATCTTGCGGATCGAACTACTTCCTCAGTTTTCGACCAAAAGTCAAGAAAGGCTGTTGTCACGGGGCGGGGGTATTAATCATCATCTTCAGTGATATTTCTAGTTAAAATCAGGGACGTCTCTGTCATCATCAGAATCTTGCCCAGAATCCGACATGTCTGGCTCAAACATATACGGCCGGGCCCCTAATTCCTCTTCAATTTCTTCTGGGACTTGATGCTCCAAATCAGATATATCTGATCCTGAATAAGTGTCCTCGCTGTCCGAAGAAGATGCCATCGTTGATGTAGGATTTTGTCTTTAAAAAGCTAAAATGAAGGGCTGAAATGGTACGAAGTCGAAGGGATCTACACGAAGTTCAATAGCCTATACCACACACACATCAATACTGATCCAGCTTGTGTGAGTCGAGCGTTCTGTGTGTGACGTCATCGATCGCTGGACCGATTTTCCAAAATTTTTAGGGGCGTTCCCAGTTATTATTTTTATTTTCAAGTTTACAGATTAATGAATAGAATTCAGGTAATATGGTTGACAGATCTGGATTCACAGTAGAAAAGTCTATTAAATGAAGTTCCTTTGTCATTCCATAAAAGGGAACCTTCTGTCATAATTGTCGGAATTGTTTTGTGTGTTGCTGCCTACATTTTTGGAAATTTTAATGATCTTCCTGCATATTCCTTTTATTCTGGGCATTCTAGAGTTTTTTTTGTAAGACTTAATGAACAAGTAATAATGGGTTTGCCAGCATGATTTTCTGTTTACTTTTTGAGAAATGGTCCAGGGTTTGAAATCCCCATGTAGCCTTTGTAGCCGATCAAGGGGTGGGGTAGCTCAGGATAAGGTGCCACACATCCCAGGGATCAGATAGGGGGTGGGGGATCATGAGGTCGGGACCCCTTTTTATTATTTTTTTTTTTTATATAGATCTACATGTATATTTGTGTGTGTGGTGCATGGGTGATACAGGGGCAACAGCCGGGGGGGGGGGGGGGGAATTCTCTCTGGAAATTTTGAATAAGCACAAGCTTGAAAAATCCCCCTCCCCCCACCCGCATTTCAAAGTACATGTACTGAATCTGCCCCTGGAAACTTAGTTTAACCCAAAGGAAGCTGTAAAACACAAACTCAACATTTCAAACTGGTGACATTCATGAATCATATCAACCACACACCACTTTCAGTTCATCAATACACAGACTCCACTTACACACAACTTACATCACTGAAAATTTACCTTGGGGTACAATATTATTTGTTTTTTTCTATATTTCATTATTATTTTACTTGCAAAGAAATATTACAAATTATAGATATCAATTGAACAAATATACAATGCATCAACTAGAACATCAGGGACAGAAAAACTGAATTGAATAACTGTGCCATAAAGCCTACCAGTGGTTGCAAACACAATACATGTACATTTGAAGTTGTACGTGTACATGTATGAACTCAAAATTTACAAAAGAATATCCAAATAAAAATTATGGGGGTATTAAAAAAAAAAAATAATGTTATGCTACCATTGAATTATAACACGTCCCTCATTAACATGTCATTTATAATTTGAAAGAGAAAATAAAGAAAGGGGAACATCGGGGGGGGGGGGGGGGGGGGAGGGGGTGTGAAGAGGAAGCAATGATAGAGAGAGAGAGAGAGAGAGAGAGAGAGAATAAATACAAAGGGTGTATAATATCAAAAGATTGCTAAATATTTTACCACCAATTACAATCACAAGAATTATTATACTCGAGTGTACATTGCGCGCTTATTTTAGGAGCTATTCGTAAAGGTCACACACTTTTCATTTTGACTATTTGTAGAGGTCACGCACTTTCATTTTGCGCGTACCCAAAATATTGTTAACGCATTGTGACTCTGTAATGGGCTGAAGAGGTCAGCGAAACACATAAGTATTCCGTCAAGGTCACAAACTTTTCTTCTCGGGTCGATTGATTGGGAAAACTATGTTTTATCACATGATTACCTTTTGACCAATCTAACAGCAAGATTCTTAGTATGTGGAATATAATTGAATAGAAACAATGTATTAGCTGAGTCCGTGCCGAGAGGTGAACGAACCTCACATGATTGGCATGGCAAGCATCCAATGAGATAAAATGTCTGAGAGTGCATGCGGCCACATTTTATTATAACAAACAAGGTCTTGAATATGAATGTTACATATACATGTATTTAATGATCAGAATATTGCACATAAAAATATTTCGTATCTCTGATGATGGAGAGACAGCATCATTTGCTCTACCAGGGCAGAGAACAGTAAATATACATGTACAAAGCTTTGTACCATTACAGTTCGAATCTTAACTATTTCATTACAATATCCAGATGAGGAGGTACCATTACCATTTAAAGACCTCAGCCTGACCGAATTTTGAAATATACCCTTTATTCATCCACGGGGAGCTATATATTTTCTGAACAAATCATGAGATTCCGTTTCCTGTGGAATGAGTAACAGCGTCCCGAATGTTGAGCCCCGGTGGTTTGGGCCCCGTCTCTGAGGAACGCTACTTTGCGGGGGGGGGGAGGGGTGAAAATTTGATGACGACATATCGTGTAGACGCACTCGGAGCTGTATACATGACATGTCGTCACACGTCTAGCGACCCCCTGCAGTGTTACGCCATAGGGAGGGGGCGGACCAAAAAAATTATCTTTTTTATTTTTTATGGATAAACGGAGACGAAAATTTATGAATAACCAGGGTAATTATATTCTTTGTTTACTAAGCTTTACGTCAATATATGGTTGTTTTGGGTCAGGCTGAGGTCTTTAAAGAGCTCATATGTTGAATTTTTCCGACCCCCAGTTGCAAGAAATATGGTTTGTAAATAAATAATGACATTGAAATGTAAGTTTCATTAATTTTAGGAAATAAAATGTACCCTTGATTATTGCCCTTATTGAGCCAGATTTTTCAGACAGACCGATAAACATTGAAGCGGGGTTGACCTGCTATGACGTCACTGGGTAGAGTTGATAAATTCATCCAGGTCAATTCATCCGGTGCATAACGTGCGCTATTGAAATCGTGTGTAAAAAAACCAACATCAACAAGAGTCGCTTTCTTTTGGGGGAATCCTTATGTTTTGTGGCAAAATGCCACGAAATTGCGTTGTTTGTGTGTGTGTGTGTGGGGGGGGGGGGTGTTACAATACTTTAAATAACACCAACATCAGTTTCTTCACCTTTCCAAAGCTCAATAAGCAACAGAATTTGTGGGTGAAGTTTGAAAATTCGACGAAAAGATTTCACAGCAGCAACACTCGGCAAGCATGCACGAATTTGTACTATTGTAGGGACCATTTCGAAAAATCAGCCTTCGAACGTCACTGCAAGATTGACTTTGGAGATGTAGCTGGCCCGAAATACAAGGCTAAAATGTAAACTAGTTTCATATAATATTTAACAAAACTGATGGATTTTATACCGATGTGTTGGCTCAGTCAGTAATATACTGGGTACATAAAAGTTACTGTACATGTATGTTCTTATTTTCTCGATGTCGGCACAATATAACATTATGTGATGAGAACTCCCAATCGTTCAACCCGCCGGGCCGCCGGCCACAGTCGGCACCGCGGCCTCCCCGTAACTGTATTCATTTAAAAAATTTTTTTATTATTTTGAATTTTTTTTTACATCCTTGCAGATAACAATACCCAATGATGAGGGAAGTACATTTGACAAGAACATGTATGCAGTGAAGATCATGGCTGTGGATTATAATGCAACAAACTATGCTCGCACAACGTAAGGATATTCTATGTCCATTTGTATTTTGTAATTGTTTCTCTTTTCAGCTTTTGTATAGCTGGCTATACTGGATGCTAAAAAGTCTGTGTTTGATGCACTTAAAGGATCACAGTCAAAATGGATGAACCTATTCTCTTAGACTACCAGAATAAGATTATATACAATGCATTCAGTATATTCAGCATATTCCAGTTGCCCATTTCTCGCTTACCTTTCTGTCTTTGTACACTACCGCATAAAATTTTTGGCATCGGGACGTCCCGTTTCCCGTACTGTTACCCGTACCGTTACCCCGTTACCAGATGACTGGTACATTGCGTCACGTCAAAATGAATTATCCATTTTGACTTCACAATAAATTATATTTCAAAGACCTGTGCCGCTGCAGCTCTGAAATATCCATTATGACATCATAATAGATTTTATTTTGCAATCGATAAACAGCGCCAAACTGAGAAGGAGATGAGGCATACGCGTTAAAGCTATCCACGCTTTCTCGTTAAGCTTGGAAAGCTATGAAAAGCCTCAGCGGGAAGCTCCTGATAACGTCGCGATAGCTTCCCGGTAGCTTACTGTTAGCTTACCAATGGTTTCCCGTTAGCTTACCGATGGCTTCCCGTTAATTTTGCTGCAATTGCTCCCGATCGGGCCATCGAAACCTTCCCTTCCTGTACCATAGTGCCAAAACTTTTAGGGGGTAGTGAATAAATAAATAATTTTTTCCCAGTCAGTTCTTCTTTCTATCTCTCTGTCTTTTTGTCCGGCTGTCTCTGTCTCTTTGTCCGGCTGTCTCTGTCTCTTTGTCCGGCTGTCTCTGTCTCTTTGTCCGGTTGTCTCTGTCTGTCTATCGGTCTCTTAGCCTGTTCAGACAAAAGGACAGTTATAAGAAACTTGTTTAAAAAAAAAGGTGTATAAAGAATCATCGTACATGTACATTGTACATTATATAGCGAAAGGGGCATGTACACACACATGTATAGTATAAAGAAACTAGTTTTGGGAGATCAGCTCACACCATACATGTATGTGAAGTATCAGGTTACGTCAAGGGCAGTGCTAGCTGATTGGCCTTACATACATGCACACATAAGAACCCCACCATGTTATCCTGTTTTTATACAATACCATGTTCAGACTACAGGTGAATGCTGATTCTTTTTTTAGTTTTCGTTTGAAACAACGTTTGGTTATATGATGTTTGTTTAAATGATGTTCAGACTAGAAAAAATTAATACTTATTCAGTAGCTGTACACTTTTGATAGAGCTACCATATGTATGCGATGATTGAATATTGAAAATTGAAAGAGGGTAAAGAATAGGAGAAGGAAGTGGTCTGTCTGTCCGTCTCTGTCTGTCTTGCTTGCTCTCTTTCTGTCTTTCTTCTCTTTCTGTCTTTCTTCTCCTCTTTCTGTCTTTCTTCCCCCTTCCTCTTTCTCTTTCTCTCTCTTCCCTCTCCTATTCCTTACCCTTTCAATTTTCATTGCTCATATTCTATGTTCTATAAGGCTTGTCTCGAATGGGTGGGTTGCGGGAGCGGGATGGGAGCGGGAACGGGCACACCCTTTCAGGACAAGCCCCCCGGTTATCTCGAATGGACACGTTCCCAGCGAGAAGTTCAATGAACGCGCCACTTTGAGACAACCGAGGGGGCTTTCCTCGAATGGGTGTGTTGAGTAGACTTTTGTAACAGACGTTTTAGAAATTTGTGAAAAATGTACTCTTGCTGGTTCGTTTTTCTTTTGTCTAAGATGTAGAAAATATAATAAAACAGTATCTAAAGCTTTTGACAAGGAAATCATTATTTGTGCAAAATAAATAGGAGAATTGAATAATTATGCATTAAAACACACGGGGACGAAAGGGCAAGTGGCGTAGCGAGGATTTTTTATTTATTTATTTTTATTTTTTTGGCGTGACCTGTTAAATATTGTGAAATTGTGTTACAGACATGTGCTGACATAAACCAAGGTGTGTTTATCATCTTTCCAAAGTTAGAAACACCTTTTAATGCCACTATCGTTCTATCATTCTATCATTCTATCAATACCCACTATCAAAAGTCAAAACGCATATCAAAAGGTCGTTTGTACCCGGCCCCCCAACTCCCCTTACAAGGGGTAGGCCTGTGCTCGTACCTCCTTTTCAAAAGTGACCCCCTATCCCGGAGAAATGTTGGTGTAATATACAACCTAAAGTCAGTTTTCCCTAAAGAGGTTCTGCTTATATTGTATTCAACTCTAATTTTGTCTTATCTTAATTATGGTGTGTTAGCGTGGGGAAACTCACTTAAAACAAACATGGAAAAGTTATTTATTGTTCAGAAAAGAGCTATTAGGAGTGTCCATTATCGCGCCCATACAAGTGTTCTTTTTTATGATAATCATTTGTTGAAAGTAGAAGATATTTATTTTATGCAGTTAGGATCTCTCATGTATGATTTTTCTCTCAAGAACCTTCCTTTAGCACTGGCGCAAATGTTTAAAATAAATAATGAGGTTCATAAATATAATACTAGACAAGCCACCTTCTTCCATATATCTCGTGTAAGGACAACATTTACTCTTGACACAATAGTCTGTACTGGACCCAGGTTTGGAATGCACTCGATTCTAGCATTACACATGCTGCCAGTATTTCTGTGTTTAAACGCAGATTAAAGTCTTATTTATTAAGTAAATTTAAAGATGATTTGTGAAACCTTTTTAGTTCATGCACTTGTATACGGAGTCAGTTTTGTTATTTTTTATACTTAAATTATCATACAGTGTACTAGCAGACCCTTCCCCCTTCCCCCTTCCCCCTTCATTTTGGGCTGGCTTGTGTTTCTGTGTGGCTTGTGTTTCTTGTGTTGCTTTGTGATTTTATCCCGTCCTCTGTCCTGTCCTTTCTTTTTGTCATGTCGAACTGTGCCACATTGTCTTTTGTGTCTTTTCCATCTTCACATCTTTCACTTACTTGTATCCTGGATTATTCCAGTAAGTGATCTTGTTTTCCCCGTAATACCTTTTGTAAATACATCTCACTGTCAGATGCACTTATTGCATCTATTTTTTTTCCGTGTTAATTGGAAATAGTTACTAACATGCCATGAGGGGTCTTAAGTTTACAAGCATTGCTTTCACCAAGGTCTCCTCGTCTTTCTTTTCTTTTCATTTGTCGTGCCTACACTATATAAACTTCATGTTTTGTTATTTCACAATTGTACATGTACAATGATTTGAAAGACAAAATAAACTTGAAACTTGAAACTTGAAACTTGAATTTTATTTTATCCCCGGGAATTTTCGTAGATATTGGACCCTCTATCCAGGCAATTTAGGAAATTAACCCCCCCCCCCCTCCTATCCCCGGGGAGGAAACCACCAGAGTCTGCGAAAATTGACCCCTATTTACATTTTCCCAGGAATATTTTTTCATCTTCCTCACTCATCTTCCTATTTTCTTACCCACCAATAAGGGGTGGGGCATGGCCATCTTGTGCCCCCCCGTAAAAAAAAAAAAATACGCCGCAGTGAATTAACATTCTATTCTGGACTGTCTGCCCGACCAGACCTTTGAATTTTAAATGAACAAATTCCATTATGAATTCATGCAACCTCATACATTTATTTGATTCTTACTAAAAACAAAGACTAACAAGATATTTGCTAATGTATTTTGTATGGTGTCTGTGAATGTCTGTGAATTTATTTAAAAATATTGACATCGTCATATAATACGAATAAAACGGAGGTACTTACCTCATTTTTCCAAAGTCATGCTTTCAGCGATATCAGCGGGGAAATGTGGAATTGTCATAGTCTCAAGACAAGTCGTTACGTGTTATTTAAATTCATTGCAAAAATTAATAACGATCGATCGCTATGAATCAAGCTCTAATAGCGTTTGATTGAAGGGGGGGGGGGGGGGGGCTTTGTGTTACGGATTTTAGCGATTGATTGCCATTAGCGCTTGATCAGAGTTTAGCGATTAATCTTTATGTTACGGGGCCCAAGTCACGCCAAACAAAAATAATAATAAATAAATAAATACAAAAATCCTAGCTACGCCACTTGCCCTTTCGTCCCCGTGTGTTTTAATGCATAATTATTTAATTCTCCTATTTACTTTGCACAAATAATGATTTCCTTGTCAAAAGCTTTTTTTAGATACTGTTTTATTATATTTTCTACATCTTAGACAAAAGAAAAACGAAGAAAAAACCAGCAAGAGCACATTTTTCAAAAATTTCTAAAACGTCTGTTACAAAAGTCTACTCAACACACCCAATCGAGGAAAGCCCCCCCGGTTGTCTCGAAGTGGCGCGTTCATTGAACTTCTCGCTGGGAACGCGTCCATTCAAGATAACCGGGGGGGCTTGTCTCGAAAAGGTGTGCCCGTTCCCGCTCCCATCCCGCTCCCGCAACCCACCCATTCGAGACAAGCCGTTCTATAATGATACTACTATAATATACATGTACTTGATTTCAGTTATATTTTATCATTGATTATTATTTCTGTAAGTGTGCATAGGTTTGTTGTTGCATTATTGTATCCCCCGGCAGAATGCCGGAGGATACTTTAGATTCAGCAGCGGATTTCTTTCAAACTTTGCATGAAGGTGTCTCTTGGTATAATCTAGAAACGTAGATTTTGGTGATGCTGCCTCCAGTGTTCCGTCTTTTATAGGGTCAAAGGTCATATTTTGATAGATGTCTTGTGTGCACTCTTTTGTGTGCTCTGGCGGTCACATTTCTTGATGGATTTCATTCAAATTTTGCATGAAGCTGCCACCAGTGTCCAGTCATTTATAGGGTCAAAGGTCATACTTCATGGGATGGTGTGAGTGCACTCTGCAGGCCACATTTCTTGATGGATTTCTTTCAAATTTTGTATGGAGATGTATCTTGGTATAATCTACACATCTTTACTTTTTGGTGATGCTGCCCTCATTGTTCCGTCCTTTATAGGACCAAAGGTCATATGTCTTTTGTGCGCTCTCACTTCCACATTTCTTGACGGATTTCTTTCAAATTTTATATGGAGGTGTGTCTTAGTGAAATCTACATATCTTTAGTGTTCAAAGAGATTTGATCATATCAGTATGCCCTCCGAAGGAGGGCTAGAGAGTCAACTAAAATCTGACTTTTGACATTCCATAGGCTTTGCATTGGATGCATTGTGGGAGCTTTGTCCAATTTGAACAGTGAGCTAGGAGGGTCAATTTGAATAAATGTTTATTCATGAGGAATGACGTCAAAAACTCGTCAAATACTGTTCGATGATTGGTTAGTGGCTTATATTAATATAATGTTTTATGTATAAGATCATACATAAATCATCTTTTTCATTCCCACAATTCCCTACGATTTTGACACGAAATAGGGAAAATAGCGGCCGTGCGGGTAGTGCTACTTTTGTGCCATTTCAACACAAATCTCAAAAAAACTTTGTTTTTGAGAATTTTTTGCTTTAGAAGGAGTTTGTCTTGTAGGTCTTACGAAAGCAGAAAATTCTCCGGGGGACATTCTTATCAAAGTAATGCCGTACGATGGCATGAATGTAAGTAAATATGTATTTTGTGTAATGTTCCTCTTAATAATTGGGATGTGTTCGTCGTGGCTGCTAGTGAGTTCACTGTACAAATCGTATTATCCCACATCCCACCCAGTTCCCCCTCTTGCATGACAAAACAAAATTATCTTTGATTGAACTATAAAACGGTCATTTTAAATAGTCTACTGGTAATATTTTTCGAAAAGATCATAAATTTTCAGAAGATCTGTGTATTATGATAGTACTCGAGCCGAAAAAGTAAAGTGCATGGCTTCATTACCGACAATCTGCGGTAGATGTGGACCTGTTCAAGATTGATCATGACGCTGAATGCGCATGATCCTCACTCTGGGGAGCTGGGCCGCTCCGGGAAAGTCTTGCCCAGCGGTCTGTTAGTTTTTGGTGCGCCGATCCTGGCCGGCTAACTGCGCTTTGCCTACGATAGCAAAAGTTGCAGGTGCCCTGCATCTAGGCCTATCATAGACCCTTGCCTTGAATTTTGTTTAAGTAAGAAATCAACTTAGAATTTGAATGACAATGTCTTGAATGTTATCGTGTTTACTAGTTTACTTACTTCGACAAACAACCAGTGCGCTTAGAAACGCCTGTATAAAGCGCCATATAAATGCAAATATTAGTATTATTATTATTATTATTGAATCATGCTGGACCAGTTTACAATGTTCTTTATTATATATAACCTAATGCTGCTTCTGAGAGCTGTCTCAATTTCTTTTGTGTACTGTCTGTAGTGACAACCATGACGAGTCACCACTGTCACTGAAACGAGAGTAGACCTAGTACATGTGCGAGTATAATATTATTAATCTAAACATTAGATCTGTGGCATGCTTTTATTACCATGATCCTGACCTTTTGTTCTCTTTTGATTGCAGAGCTATTGGACCAGTGTACAGAAACACGGGGACCAGGACCAGGACCAGATCATCCAATATCGTGATGGACCCTACCTTGGGCTGGGCTGTAGATTATTGTCATCCACTCACTCACTGCAGGAAACCCAAGTTGAACTGCAAAGGTAAACTGTTTTTTGAAAATGTAGACCCCTAAGCCCACGTAATTGGTGTAAATTTCAATTTGGCCATTGCTTAGTCTTAGACATTGTACTAGTAACTGTGTAAGATTAGATCTTATTTTTATATTAGACTAAAGCCCGTCTCACACTCTGCGATTTCCTGCGATATTGCGTCGCATCGCAGGAGATTGCCCGAGATCGTGCAGTGTGAGAGGTTCTGCGACGCAACAGCAGGCGATTTTTCCAATATCGCAAGCAATCGCCTCGCATCGCAGGGTTTTGAACATGTTCAAAAATGTTGTTGCGATGCGATGCGATTTCCATCTAGTGGACAGAGGAACAATGGAGAAAGGGGAGGAGATTCTCCTTCAAATGTGGCAGGATAGCCGGATAGGCCATCATTATTTAACATCAGCCTGCCGGCTTATCACAATCGCGTGACAAAAGACAGAATGATGATGGAAACATGTCACGAGATTGGATGTAACCGTAAGTAATTTGATGAAATTGTGCACTATGCATTTTTTATCGCACAAATTTTGTGCATATGTAGTGCCGTACATAGGATTTGATTGGAGTGTGATTTCATCGATTTGCGCAGTGCAGGAATGGGTCGAAGATCTTGAGTATTTTGGCTGTTGCTTTGGATGGGAATTTTACCCTGAAAATTTAACTTAATCGTTTTGGGGAACCTCATTTGGTCTGGGATTCTCATTGCCAAATCATACCGGAACTTGAAGTCTGGTGCACACATTTGTACATTATAATTATCTAAGAATAACTAATTTGTGGGATGCTTTGACTTACTTTGTAACTCTATAGTCTAAAAAGGAATCTAAATTCTAATTAGTATAATAGTAAAGTAAAACAAAGAAAGTTACTAGATCTAAATTACTTAGATATAAATAAATGTAAAAACCCCATGCATATTACTGACCTCTAACTTTTTTAAGGACTACTATTTGAAGGTCCTTATTCCCCCAAAATTCGGAGTCCTTTCATCTCAGTTCTAACCCACAAAGTACACTCAACAGCGGCAGGAGCAGTGACAAGAGTAACTATACACAGCCCTGTCGCGCCGTCTGGTCGGGCTATGACAAGAGTTGTACTAGGCCTACTAGTAGTCTAGTCTACGTTGTGGGCACAAGAAGAGGAACTATGTTTTTACATAAATAATATGTAAGTTGTTCATAGTTGAATCGTCTAAGTTAGAAGAGAGAGAGATGCAGCTGGCAGCTGGCCGAAGAAGTATGTACGGTTATTCAAATTCTTTGGCCCCCAGGACGCTGGACCGATGCTTGCCTCGTTTCGGTACCTCAACTTCCCAGAGATATGGGCTCGGCAGCCATGTCCATCAGTGCTTACATGCGTCGTAAACAGCATTCAAATTTTAGGTAGCTGCTTTTCTCTGTATTTTTTTTTTTTCAATATGTAGATATATTAGATCTATAATATTTTTCAAAATTTCCCCTCTCTTCTAGGATTCTTTGCCATGCTGGATAAATGGATTTTATTTATATTAATTAATAGGCCGATATATTTTGCATCTCAGTTTTTGCACTCTACTATTATCCACAGTTCACCCAATACTAAGCTGAGTTGAGATGACAGGCAAATTTATTTCAGGTTTTTGCTCAAATTTATGATTAAGGATCAAAGAATTCTTCATTATTCAATTTGTTGGGTATCATTTACCTTGTTCACAAAACAAGTGTTAAATTCTTTTATAGCTGCAATGTATTTTACTTCCCATTATTCGAACATAATCTCTTTCAGTTAACCCATTGCCTTCTGGAATCAGGTGGGTCCTGTATCAAGTCTTTAGCAAACTTTAGGGAATAAGAGAATTCAGCAGTCAACAGCTACATGTTAATACTTTGAAAGTTATTGTGAGATCTACTTTAGATGATCATGATTATGTTGTACTATTTGTTTCAGAATATTCATATTGATAAGTTAAGAATGTATTTTAAAATGTCATAAATCACAAGTAAGCTGGCTACTGATGTCAAGAATGTAAGAAAGTTTGTAACATGTTTCTAGCTTTTGTCCCCCTCCCCCTTATTGTTTTTGCATAGTTCATTTTCTAATTGAAACTTATTTTTACTATCTTTTCATAGGATTTTTCAAGCTGTCTCTTGGAAGCTGTTCTGCAAGCAGTATACCATCTCATGAGAAACGCAGTGCTATCAACCCTCGATCTTTCCCACAATGCACGCACGGTAATGTCAAAGAAATTGCCTTGGAAAAGTTACTGGTAAGAATTGTTTTTGAAAACAGACTTTTAAAGAAAATTATAACTTGTCATGCAGGTTTCTTTTTTAAAAAACTTTTACCTTGTCTTGTTTCTTTTATTTTGATTGAATTTAGTTGTTCAAAAAGATAGTCGTATAATTTGCCGAGAAATGACATAAACACAACAGATACCAGAGGGACGACAACTTTCATTCAAATGAAATGCTTAAATTTGATTTAATCTGTCAAAACATATTTTTATAAATGAATAGATTTTCATTGATTTTCATTGTAATTGCACAAAATTATTTTGAATGTATTGCATTCAGGCTGAGTGAAGCAAAGAAATTCTGGTTCTTATAATCAGTTTTTATTCTTTGTCAAACATCTATCCAGTAAAGTGTATTCAAGTACAGTATAATGCTGATAATTTGTTTGCTGTTTGATTTAAGCAGGGAAATGTAACTAACTCTTAGTTACATTTCCCTGATTTAAGCCATTGAGAATGAGATTTACAGCAATAAATCGATGTATCTACCTATTTGCTAGTTTCCCAAACTATGCCGTCAATCAAGAAAAACTAAGTCAGAAACGCGCATGCCCCTGCCAGCGCGCGCGCGGCTCTCCCCGTCTACCTATATGATCGCGCAGCCGCCATGCTCTCCCTCTTCCTTTCTCGCCCGTAAGGCTGGGTTCACATAGAAGTATACTATTCGGGTATACGGTGCACGTTTTCGAGGGCACGCGAATAGCTTGAATCGAACAACAGGATTTCCTAATACGGGTCACATGAGAGGGCACTATACGAAAATGCCGTATAGCTGCGTATAGCTGCGTATAGTATAGTATAGTGGGAATCGTGCTCGTTCGATTTTCGTGCAGCGTATACCATCCTGTTCGGATGTGGCAACTGGTGTTCTGAATTTCCCTATAAACAATTTATTGTGTGCTTTGGTTAAATAAGGTAAGTTACAAATAAAAGGATTTCTTGGTACTCATTTTATTGGAATTTCATAGCACATGCCGTCATATTTAAGTTATCCAACACTTTAGGGTTACTATGTCAAATGCCCCCCCCCTTTTTTTTAACTGAAAGAAAAATATCTCATGCACATTCT
The DNA here is from genome assembly GCA_025617745.1 of Heliocidaris erythrogramma. NCBI lineage: Eukaryota > Metazoa > Echinodermata > Echinoidea > Camarodonta > Echinometridae > Heliocidaris > Heliocidaris erythrogramma. The sequence continues at coordinate 31,065,965 of CM046858.1, read as the reverse complement.
GTGTGATTTATGTGGGCTCTGCATTTTTCTTTCTTTCTTGTTTGACCTTGAAAGGATTGAAGACACAAGGTCAAAATGGCTCAACTAACCCGCAGCGCGGGTTAATTGAGCCATGTTGTTGTGTATAGTCGAGCAACATTTAACTAATTACTTAATTATTCTTATAATAAGTTAAATAATGTGGAAATAGATTTAATTCAAGAAAATATTGTTTATAAAATGATTTCTTTATTATTTCACTTTTGATAAGAGTTCACAAAGCTGGGATGGGGGAGTAGAATCAAGCTACCCCCCCCCCACCATAAAAAATGACGTCATCAAAGCGAAAATAGGAATAATTGATAAAATCAATTAGGGTGATTCATGTTTGAAATGTTAAAATATATATTTGGAAACATAACTACAGTATTTCCAATCACATCCCCCCAACCCCCCCCCCCCCAAAAAAAAAATAGTTTTTAGTGTGTAAAATCATATGACTCAAATATTAAAGTAGGACACGCGTGCTACCTTATGTGACTCGCCATGCCCGTATAGCGTATAGCGTATAGCGAATAGCGAATAGCGAATATCGTATACCGTATACCGTATACTTCTATGTGAACCCAGCCTAAGAGAAGTGACATCTATGAGCTAAGTCTTAACCTAAATTGCGAGATTTTTACCTCCAAAAGTGTTTTTGGTTGCTATTCGCAATAAAAATCCCGTTCACCAATTTTTCACACTCATTTTGGTGTATCGGATTTTTCCTGAGTCAACCTCCTTCACGGTATTTTAATCAATTTACTTTGCCGTTTTTCTTCCCCTTCTGGGCGTTACTCACAGACGGTGTACTAGTACACTGTGTCGGGCTCCTCCCCCGTGTCTGTAGGTGGTTGATTCAACGTGCTTAGACAAGCGGTCTTATCAAAACGTTGTGTTCTCCGTAATAGTTTATTCCCACTCCGTATTGTGAGTTGGTTGTTAACTTATATATAGTTCTATATTGTTTGTAATAATATTTTTTTTTTATTACCTTATATAGATTCTATATTTGTTTGTCTTTATTTTCAGCCATGTCGAAGTCTCCGTCTACGGCAGGTGTTCCCCAGTATTTTAATACTTATAAGGGGACTCGCCTAGCCTTGGGAGGGTTGGCTGCGAGATTTATCTCGCACCAATGTTATCTTCCCCGGAACTTCGACTAAGGTAAGTTAAGGCCTACCTCGTGTACGGCTCGCCCCGTGATGAGTTCGTCATCTGTTCTGACGACCAACTCATGCGGGGTATACCGAGAGAGTGAGTCCTGAAACATGGCCTCTCGAAGATAGAGACTTGTATAACGGTGGGAGTGAGTGCCTAACACGCCCAATACCTCTCACCGATAAAACTGTGGGTAGTACCCCAACTCACGCTTCGTCTCGCTCGAACAGCACTTCTCGCTCACTAGCCATAGATGTGTTCGCTCAGGGGTCGGCTCTTTTTTGTCTCTCCGCAAGCTTCTAATCCAAGCAAGGCGGGAAAGAGCAAAAAGAGTCGTGATCTTCCTAATGTACCCAGTACAGGGTTTACTACGGAAGCGGCGCCCATTTCAAATGGGTAAAGGGAGCGGTAACCTGCTTGCCTGCCCAAGAAACGTAAGCGCCAGAGTACTGCCCAGCCAGCCGGCGGGTGTACTCTCTCCCCTCGACATCGACCGAGTCTTCACCAACTGTGTCAGGGGAGGCCAAGAAGAAGCGGGTTAGCCCTCCGAGGGATACCTGTACCCGCCTGGGGTTCCGGTTCGGATATTGATTTTTCGGTTCCCGGATCTGGTTTTGCCGGTTATCCGGCTAGGAACGCTCTTTACCCTTGGTTATCCACCACTGTTGTCAGTGGATTGGGATCCGGTTCCTCTGCTCAGGTATCCGGCTCAGTGCTGTTGGTTTCCAACACACATGAGTCTTGCCGCCCCCCCCCCCCTCGGGCGCCTCCCGACCACGTTCAGCTTTGATCGTCCGGTCGGGGCTGCTCCCCTTCCAGCGGCACTTAGTGCTTCGCCTGGGGAGGAATCTCTGGACTGCCTAAACCGCCCTCTTGGGATCAGGCTTCGCAATCGAGATTCTCGGAGGATGATGACTCTTCACAGGCTGTGGTTACACCCCAGACCATTTGGTCCCTGGCGGTAGATACTCAAGCCCGGCTGGAGAAATATCTTCCCAACACTTTGCCGTGTCGGGTCGATTTGGGACATCCGTCTGTCCTTTTTTCAAAGGTGAGCGTCCCTCCAAGGGCATCCCTCTTACGGAGGGCTTTAAGCGAGTCTACAATGATTTTGCTTCCCAGCCTCCTTCCATTCTTGGTAAGGCTCGTCCCTTGGCCAGGGATTTCACCTTCTCCCAGCAAGACACTCTCGATTCTTTACGAGAAAGTCTTGTTCCAGTGACCTCATTCATGAGGTGGAAGGCTTGGTGTCAACTTAGAGTACGAGTTACACCAAAGCGGAGAAGTTCCCGAACCTGATGGAAGTCCATTCCAGGTCTGGCCTGAGACTGACTTCCTACTTGGGTACGCTCCTTTCCCTTCGGGATAGGGGCCAGGAACTCCAGATGTCTGAGTTGGACATTCTGTTGTTAGAGGGTCATAACCGCCCTGTTGGTCAGTGTTCCCCACTCCAGTCAACACCTGAAGCGATCCAGCTTGAAGCTGCGTCAAGCAGGCGGAACTTCCATACGCTTTAAGTCCTAAAACGGCTCCGAAGTCGTAGGCTCAGGCTAACGTTCCACCTCCTAGACGCGGTGTCAATTCCGGCTTTCAGCCCACTCGTACACTGCTAGTTCATCCCAGTGCTCCACATCCGTTTGGAGCCAAGGCAGGGACTTCTCATAGTAGGAAGAAGGCCCGAGGTCGCGTTCGGGGCCGTGATTCGGCCTATGATTCACAACCCTCCTACACTCTTGCCCCCCCTTTTCTAGAGCACATCTCCACAGAGATTCAAGAGCTGCAGGTAAAGGGCGCGATTGACAGGGTACGAGACACCTTCATCGGTGTCTCTCCCCTATCCTTGTTTTTCCCCAATCGCTCGGGGAAACTCTGATTTGTCTGGATATGACGGTCATGAATACCTTCATACCTAGGGAGCGTTTCCGCTTGGAAACCTTGGCCTTGATTCTTCCGGCTATCGCCGTCAGACGTGGTTTTTCGGTGAACTTGAATGATGCTTACTTTCATTTACCGATACATGCTAGGTTTCACCTTTCAAGGCGAAACCTTCCGGTTCAGAGCCTTACCTTTCGGCCTGAAACCCTCACCTCGAGTTTTTACTCGAGTAGTCTCTGCCCTAGCCGCTTTCCTCAGGTATTGCGGTCTGAGACTTTACGACACACCCTTCTTCAAGGGACCTACTAGGTTTCACCTTCAAGGCGAAACTTTCCGGTTTAAAGCCTTACCTTTCAGCCTGATACCGGCACCTCGAGTTTTACTCGAGTAGTCTCTTCCCTAGCTGCTTTCCTCGGGATCGCGGTCTGAGACTTTTCACTTATCTGGACGACTGGCTCCTGGTGGCGAGCTCTGTGTCCGTCCTTCAGTCTCACATGGACCTACTTCTCCGTACACACAGAGAGTAGGGTTCATAGTCAACTGGGACAAGTCGGAGTTGACTCCTACCCGCAGGCCCTTTCGCCTGGGTGAGGAATTAGTCATCGTGAAACAGGTTGCCCGCCCTAGTCGGGAGAAGGTTCAAGTGATTGTCTTACTAGCTCGATCTCTTCGTCTCTTATGTCGAGTTCGGGCAGGCCGATGGCGCCAATTCTTGGGCCACTTATCGTGCCTTGTGGATGTCTTCCAAGACTGTCGGCTTCATATGAGGCCATTCCAACTTCTTTTGAAGTTTTTCAAGCCCAGTGTAGACTCTCTCAAGGTGTGGATTCCTCTCACGAGGGAATCAAACACCTGGTTATCCCCTGACCAAAGAGTTGTTCCTTCTTCAAGGCAGGTCTCTTCGCACGCCCCTTCCGTCAGTCAACATCTAGACGGATGCCTCACTTCTGGGGTGGGGCGGCCCTTGTTTCGGATCAGGTGGTCTCGGGGGGACTGGTCACACCTGTGCACCTTGCCCCACATCAATGGAGTTGATGGCAGTCTTCATGTCGCCCGTCTTTCGGGAACATGATTATAGGTCGCTCCATCCTGTTTTTGACGGACAACACCTCTGTTGCTGCCTACATCAACTGACAAGGCGGGACTCGTTCCGTTACTCTGAACGATCTGACCGCTAAGCTTTGGAGGTGGTGTCGGTCTCACCGAGTAATTCAGATCCCCTCTTATGCTCCCGGCCAGGACAATCTGATTGCAGATTTTCTGTCCCGGGGCATGTGCCTTCCCTCCGAGTGGACACTGAATCCAGAGGTCTTTGTTTACCTCCGTTCGGCTGGGTCCATCTAGGTCGCATCCAGAGATGCTGCTCTCGAGTGCGGGCTCCGGAAGCTTGGGCCCTCGATGCGTTCTCCTTTCTGTAGGGGAACATCCGGGGTTATGCCCTCTGCCGGTCTCCTTAATTCCTCAGGTCCTGGGGAACATTCAGGAGGATCGGGCGTGTTTTATGCTCATAGCACCTTGCAGGCCGAGGAGACCTGGTTTTCCTCTTTCTTCTGTCTCTGCTGGACGGTCGGCCACTCTCCCTTCCCGGAGAGCAGACCTCTTAGCTCAGCCTCTATCGGGGATCCTCCACCTTCGTCCAGCGGCTCTGTTTTTGTCCGCCTGGCATCTGTCTGGGAGGATGCGAGGACTGTAGGACTCTTAGAGAGAGCCTCCCAGTTCATAGTCCAGAGTAGAAGAGAATCTACCCGAGCTGTTTACAACTTGAGGTTAGAAGCGTTCCATGCTTGGGGTGGTGAGACGGGAATTTTCTCCCCGTTCTGCCTCGGTCGGTGCTTTTGCGAATTCTTGATCCCCCTTTTTTCGATAGGGGTAGATCTCTCTCTCTACCATTCGTGGATACCGTTCAGCTTGGTTTCTCTGTTGGTTCGGGTTTTTCGAACCCTCCCTTCTTGACCTATTCGCTGAGGTTGTTCTTCTTACATCGGCCAGCGAATAGCCAGTTGACTCCTGCGTGGAGCCTTCCTTTGGTTTTGGACGTTTTGGCTAAACTGCCCCTTGAGCCGTTGTGCTAAGCGTCGTTACACCATCTCTCGATTACGACCGCCTTTCTGGGCGCTTTTGCTTCTGGGCAGAGAAGAAGCACTTTTCAGGCTCTCTTTCTACGGCGCCCGAGCATATCAGCTGGAAAGGCAGGGTGTTTGTTTTGTCCCTCGACCTTCGTTTTTGCCAGGAATCCGACGGATTCTTCTGGCTCGATCGGAGTGTTCTTGAGTCCTCTGTCAGAATTCTCTTCTGTCATAGAGGGTAAGTCTTGGTGCCCTGTTAGGGCTCTCAAATGGCACTTGGATAGGACTAAGGTCTTTTGTAAGGATGATCAGCTCTTTCTTTTTCCTGTCACCCTTTTTCCCAGCGTCGCGGGAGTCTATCTCCCGTTGGATTGTCGAGGCTATCCGAGCTGCGGGTTCGGAGGCTCTTCTGTTTGAGAGTCCTCCAAGAGCGCACGATACCAGGAGTTTTCTACTTCCTGGCCGTTTTTTCAGGTTATTCCTTTGGAAGATATCTTGCGGGCTGCCTTTGGCGTTCCCCTTCCTCTTCACATCCTTCTTTTTTTAAGGGTGATCCTTCGGGTCAGGTTGGTTTTGCTACCTCTGGGTTGAGAGCTGTTTTTCGTCTTCACTCCTGCCCCGTGTTCGTTCTTCCCATCCTGGGACATGCCACCCGGGTTTTTATCCGTGCTATTCTAGCAAATAGGTAGATACATCGATTTATTGCTGTAAATCTATGTATCTACCTATGTCCCTCCCTCCAGCCCCTCTCCTTGTCTGACATGTCCTGGATTCTGTCTCTGACTGCTCGGAAGAGGAAGAGCATGGCGGCTGCGCGATCATATAGGTAGACGGGGAGAGCGCGCGCGCGGGCAGGGGCATGCGCGTTTCTGACTTAGTTTTTCTCGATTGACGGCATAGTTTGGGAAACTAGCAAATAGGTAGATACATAGATTTATCTAGTAAATAACAAAATTAGTTATAATTTTCTTGTTTGATTGTAGAGTAATCAAGGGTGTTACTACACTGATGGATTTAGTTAATGTACCCTTTGTTTCTTTTTGTTATTAGCTCTTTTTTACTTATCATTGTACCTCTCATGTTTTATTAATGAAGCTGTAAACATCTCAGATAGCATCTACCAGATGAAATCTACCAGATGACCATCCTATAGAAGCTATAAATTCCTCACACAACCAAATATCCACCTTGCCAGAGAGTTTCTATGAACTGTCATCCCTCAGAATTTTAGATTTGAGTGACAATGAAATCACATTTCTCACTCATATGTCTGAATAAATATGCAATATGAATACATGAATAATAAGGATTGAAAACCAGGAATTAATTCAGCTTGTGCTGGACTTTGCTGGATTTCTGTCTTGTATCGAGCAAAACAAAATTCCCTATTTATTCCCGTTAATTATGATTTTTGGAATCCAGCTGCCAGCCCTTCCCAGGTAAATTTCATCCAGGGTTATAACATTATTTAGTCCAAAAGGGGGCTGCAGGAAAAAAAAAGGTGGGGGGGGGGGGGGTTGGCCTCGTCAGTTTTCACTTCACCCCATGAATCTGCCTGCATGTATGTTTGAGTAATACTGGCATCCATAATTTCATAATTCACAAATTAAAATCCATATTTGAATATTTATAAGAACAAATGAAATGACAATACATTTGGTTTTTCTATCAATGAAAAATTAAATACCGTACATGAATTTCAAGCAAATGTGTTGATAAATAAGAACATCTATTTTGATCCCTCGATTTCCTTGCAGATCTTTGGCATGTCTGTCATTGAAGAAATCAACTTGGAGCACAATCCCATACCTGGTGATACCTACTCAGAACTTTTACAACTATCTCAGGAATCCAACATCAAACTGTTAATATATGAGCCGTTTCCTTCAGATCATATGGATTGAAGGTGGTATTTTCTTTGTTCAATCCCCACCCCCCCAATCACCCCCACACTTGGAAATTATGTTGTCAGCATAGTAGTCTGCAAGCACAGACCCTAATTTGACACTTAATCAGAAAATCATTGTCTTGAGAGAAGCCTAATTCAGTTACCTTCTGGTCATGTCAGGAGCAGCTATAGTACATGGCCTATGGTAGTCTTACAGTGCAGACACTCTTTTACAACTGACCAGGGTTTCTGCCTGCAAACTATCAGTATAGGGCCATTCACAAACGGAGCAATGTTGAGTTTCGAAAATCGGTACTAGTTTTTGAGACATTATTCAAAGCTTTTTATGTATGTGGACATGAAATCTCTGAAAATAGTGAGATTCTAGTTGTTATTCAAATTGTCATTACTAACTTTACAGTTAAATTAATTACTTTGCAGGCACAAAACTTTGTCAATTAGCATAATTCACTATCCAGATTTGACCCCTCATAGTTCATAAGGCTTTCCTATACTAAAGGTTTTCTTGACACAGACAGTGACATAGCCAGCATAGGGTGAAGCCTATACCCCCTGGCTCCAACCATTTGGAGACAATTCCACTGTCCTGATCAACAGCCTCCAAATCAACTTTGACAGACCCTGGTTTAAAAATGAATCCCGTCTTTCAGATGGTGACGTTCAATTTCTATGCCCAAAAGTAAATAATCATGTCTGATATGTGTCTGTAAAAACCCACTTGTAAACATTGGTGCAATCATAGCTAACAGAAACAGTGGCAGATTTAGGGGGGGGGGGGCACATCCGGCCCGTACCGCCACCCTTTTTGGAAGAAAAATGTGCATTGTGCCCCCCCTTTTTTAGAAGGGAAACCTTTCTATTATATGATAATTGTATTGTTTGTTATACAGTATACTATATATTGATGATTCAAGCAAACTTTGCATTTGAAAAATGTAGTTACTTGAAAATTTGGAGATGAAACGTTTTTATTTTCAACAAATCATGTGAACTACTGAAAATCCATGAAATAAATGTACAATCAGGAACAACATCTAATAGCACAACTCTCTGTCTCGGCTAGTTGTGATTCAAATGAAAAACACAAAAACAACACCAAGTCCACGCATGAGCAGGGGAAAACAAAATTGCCTTATCAAAATGATTTGTCTTTCAATTACATGTATTTTTCTTTTGGGGGGGGGGGGTAAACTATGGTTTGTTTCATTAGATGTTACATGTTTTTAATAATTACTGAATTTCTTTTCTGTTTGTATTGCTGAAAGAAGAAAACAAATATTCTAGTGTGCTTGCACTTCCTTCATACAATCTTGTATTATATGACTGGAAGGCATTCTATGCAATGCATTTTGTTTAGCCTCTGCTATAAAAAGAAAGTGCGAGTTGTAATTTTATACATGTATCAGACAAGTATAATAATAATTAAAGGCGAATTACGCTCAAAAATAAAGACGATAGTGTTCAAAGGTGTTATTTATTCCTACTTGTTAGACTATATGGCTTCGCGTCAAAATATACGAGATCGATACGAATCAATTTTTTCTGAGCAAAATTTACCATCTGCTAGCAATATGTATCGTCTGCTAGCAGCACATGGGGGCTACCATTTTTTTATGTGTACAAGAACATTTTCTTAATCCAAATGCTCAATTGCCTTTTTCAAAATTAAAAACCCATTTGAGATTAAAAATATAGAATAGATATGTCAATTTATTTTTAAACTGAAGATTTCCTTATATATTTCTGTTGAAAATCGATATTCGCTTAATTGAAATCTATTTTCTCGATACTGGACGTATGGGACGGAGCAAATTAATTCAAATTTTATGGATGCTTCTTCCCTGAGCATCTATAGCGGCAAACTATGCATTCACCTGCTTTCGGATAATGGACTTTAAAAGTCAGAATGCATGCTGCATATATTATGTTCTGCTCTGTTTGGCAAACCCAAGAAAATAGATTTTTGTTAAGCAAAACCAGACAATTTAAAAGTATCATTATAAAGATTTAATTTTTATAATACATGTAAACACCCACTGTATAATTTCCGTCACATATGGGATTTTAGGTAATGAAGAAAATGAATTTAGGATTTGGATTCAAAATATCTTCCTGACTGGAACATTTCTCAATGGTTCATGTACAACTCCAAATCAGCAAGAAAATGGCAGCCCCCATGTAAATGAGTAGGAGACGATACCGGGTGTTGGAATATCTTTATTTATACCCTTTTCTGATATCTTATTAGAAAATGATTTAGGCCAATAAGTAGGAATATATTACACCTTCCAATGTAAGTAAATTTGTAATCAGGGGTTAATTCTCCTTTAACAATTATGATTAACAATCTTGTGAAATGAAATTTAAATTTGGGTTTATTGGAATCACTGTGCCAAAATACAAGATTTGTATTTCATATTTAATAATAGGATAACTATTATGTATGTATAAACTGTACTTGAAAAAAACATGTTTAGAGACTTGATAAATAATTGTCGATTTTTTTTCTTCATTCATTATCAGAATATTTATATAAATAAGGATTCACAACTTCAACAAACAACTGAATATTTTTATACAACTTGTTAAATGTCATCAATTTCCAATTTGGTCTCTAGCAGAAAGAAAAAACACAAAACCCACTCAACATTATTCACCCGCTTGTACCTTATTTGGGTTATTTAGAGTTTCGCTCTAATAGAAGACCTCAAAAAAGTGCTTTCCAAATGTCAACATTAGATATGATTGCTTATATCATGTTTGTGCAGAAATGTAATTTGATATTTTTGAATCATTGATAATGAAAAAGGCGAGAATGAAAAAAGTGAGAGAGGGGGAAAAGGATACAGAAACATATGAAGGAATTTTATTGTATCCCCCGGCAGTATGCCGGAGGATACTTTGGATTCAGCAGCGTTTCGCCGCCGCTGCCGCCGCCGCGTCACATTCTTGTGTGCGCTCTAGCGGTCACATTTCTCGATGAATTTCTTTCAGACTTCCTGTGGACGTGTATCTTGGTAAAATCTGGACCCCTATAATTTCTGGTGATGCTGCCCCCAGTGTTCCGTCTTTTATAGGGTAAAAGGCCATATTTTTGGGGATAGTTTGTGTGCGCTCTAGCGGTCACATTTCTCAACGGATTTTGTTCAAATTTTGTATGAAGGTGTCTCTTGGTAAAATCTGGAACCCTATAGATTTTGGTGATGCTGCTCCCAGTGTTCTGTCTTTTATAGGGTCAAAGGTCATATTTTGATAGATGTCTTGTGTGTACTCTTGTGTGCGCTCTGGCGGTCACATTTCTCAACGGATTTCGTTCAAATTTTGCATGAAGGTGTCTCTTGGTGTAATTTAAAAACCTATAGTGTTTGGTGATACTGCCACCAGTGTTCCGTCTTTTATAGGGTCAAAGGTCATACTTCAGGGCATGGGGTGAGTGCACTCTGCAGGCCACATTTCTCAACGGATTTTGTTCAAATTTTGTATGGAGATGTATCTTGGTATAATCTACACATGTTTAATTTTTGGTGATGCTGCCCTCATTGTTCCGTCCTTTATAGGGTCAAAGGTCATTTTTCCATTTCTTGCACTCTTACTTCTGCATTTCTTGACGGATTTCGTTCAAATTTTGCATGAAGGTGTCCCTTGGTGTAATCTACACATCTTTACTGTTTGGTGATGCTGCCCTCATTGTTCCGTCCTTTATAGGGTCAAAGCTCATTTGTCCCTTTTGTGCACTCTTACTTCTGCATTTCTTGACGGATTTCATTCAAATTTTGTATGGAGATGTATCTTGGTATAATCTACGCATGTTTAATTTTTGGTGATGCTGCCCTCATTGTTCCGTCCTTTATAGGGTCAAAGGTCATTTTTCCATTTCTTGCGCTCTTACTTCTGCATTTCTTGACGGATTTCATTCAAATTTTGCATGAAGGTGTCTCTTGGTGTAATCTAAAAACCTATAGTTTTTGGTGATGCTGCCACCAGTGTTCCGTCTTTTATAGGGTCAAAGGTCATACTTCAGGGCATGGCGTGAGTGCACTCTGCAGGCCACATTTCTTGATGGATTTCTTTCAAATTTTGTATGGAGATGTATCTTGGTATATCTCTCAACACATTTCTTTCAAATTTTATATGAAGATGTGTCTTAGTGAAACCTACACATCTAATTTCTACACCATCCTTTTGTTTGAGGGAGGGGATGGGGGAGGGTCTTTGTCCCTCCTTCATATTGCTGCCAGTGCCGGGGGATACATTTAGCATTGCGCGGCCCCAGCAATGCACATTTCTAGTTTAATACTGGATCTACGATTATATATGGTGTGTTCTCGTGAAAGTGAATATACATGTATGTAAATGTTGATCAAGAAATTATATTATATTTGTATAGCTAATTGGTGTTAAGATACTATTTAAGATCATGATGTGCATAAAACAAGTAAAAAATGGTTGACAATGACAAATATTGAAATGCTCCCCCAGATAGCCAATATGTAACTATACATATACATGTAATTTGTATACTAATATTTGTTATAATATTGGTAATGTTTTTTGAGGTGTTGATTTGCTATTAAGCACTCAGATATTCCACTAAATGTAATGCACATGGTGCTCAAAATATGCCTGATGATAAAACATTGCAATATTTTGTATGTGTATGATTCATTATGTGCATTTATTTGAAAGAATCATTGTGAGTAATGTACTGTGTATTCATTTATTTTTGTTACGCATGTTAGTTTGTTAAAATGTATACATACACAGAGGTGGGGTTGTGTTTTAATTTCAGGAAAATGGACCTTGTGTGTTTACTGGAACTATGCCCGACTCACTGTAAACACATTCTCTCTCTCTCCCTTTCCCTCTTTCTTTCTCTCTTTCCTTTTCTTTTATCAAAATCATTTTATTTGTATTTCCCATAAAATAGAGTAACTTTTCTTTAACATGCCGCTTTCATCTTGCTATTGTAAGGGATATTCAGCACGTCTCCAATAAAGATGCATGATACCTATGTCACTAAGAGCTTGGTGTTTCACTCGGTCGTATGTGAATATTGTTTACTGAGAGGGGATGTGAGAGAGTTCCAGAGAGATAGAGAGAGAGGGGGGGGGGGGGGGAGGGGGTGGAGATAATTATAGTTCTAATAGTCATTGAGGAATACTAAGAGAGCAATAGCGGGGGACAGGAGAGAGAAAGTGATGTGGAGATTTGAGAAAAGATAAAAGATAAAAGAAGCAAAGAAAGAATGAGATAGATAGAGAACGGGGGAGGGGCAAAGATCAGGGCACATCCAAACTTATAAAGGGGCGGGACACACACAGAAAATACCTGACAAACAAACAGAAGAAAAATAAAAAAAAATAAAAAGATGAATGCTCGGAAACCATTACCCTATTAAACCCATACTTCTGATGAAATAATGCCCAGAGCAGTTGTCACAGAAGCAAATGCCGGATCACCGCTTAATTAAAACAATGAACTGATTCTATTATAATTCATATCATTGGCAGATCGGGGGGGGGGGGGGGGGGGGCACTTCCGGCCCGTGCCCCCCCCCCCCTTTTGGAAGAAAAGTATGCATTTTACTGAGCGAATTTTGAAAGTTTGGCGAAAATTTATCGCCCCCCCTCCCCCCCCACTGAGCAACTTTTCGAGAAGCTGGCGAGACCAAAAAAATAGGGTCTACCTTTTGACAAACTTTCATTTGCGTGCCCCCTCTTTTACCCTGGATCCGCCCCAGATTCATATCAATATTTCATTCTGCCAAGAAAAAGCCAACAAATCGGTGAATCCAAAATAAACAGAGTTCAAGAGAAGTCAAATGGATGTCGGGGAAAAAATAACTCGATTAACTAAATAACTATAACCCGAAGTTCATCTTTTCTTTTCCAATCTATCTAACTTTACATAGAATAAAAATGTACCTCTCCTCTAAATGTTGGTTACCTCATTTATAATTATAAGTCTCTATACTAATTTCAATTACTACATAGGCTACACATTCGTTACACAGGTGTTTCATGTCTTTTTTACTTAAAAAACATAATTACCTTTCAAGTTTTAGGAATTTTGTTTACGTGTGTCAGTTAATACTACTACAAATCGCGTTATCAGTAATGAAGTACACATGCGCGAAATGCTAAAATCGCAGAGTGTGAGACATAAATCGCAGATCCTGTGGTAACGAGCGATGGCCTGCGATATCGCTTGAAAAATCGCACAGTGTGAGGCGGGCTTTAGAAGATGTGTATCTATTTTCTGTAGACCGTACGTAGACGTAGTCTGTACAGTCAAAATCAAAATTCTACTTCAGTTGGCTATGGGCATCCTCTCAGGTCCTTTGTATTGTTTTGTTAGCTGCTCTTTTTATTTTACTTTTATCTGTTGTTGTTGGGGGTTTTTCTTTTGTATTTATAATTATTATTCATATTTTATGATTATCCTGATATTGTACCTGATTTGTTGCATTTTGTAAAATTCAATAAATACATTAAAAAAAAAAAAAAAATCAAATTCTAAAGTCCAGTAAATTATTTTGATTATACCCGCTTACCGATTTCGCCATTTTAAAGTTTACTAGATGTCTTGGTCTAGGTTCAAATTTGGAATGGAAGATGCAAATAAAATTATGTACTTCTGTTACATGATTTAAACTTAGATTTACATTTCTATCATTATTGAAGGAAGAACAACAAATGCAGTGGTGGATTAAGGGGGGGGGGGGACAATCCCGGCCCCATGCCCCCCCCCCCCCCTTTTGAAACAACAGTATGCATTGTGCCCCCCTTTTTGAACAGAAAACCTGTTTTTGTTTTTGTTTTTGTTTGTTTTCTTGCTTGTCAGATATTTATGGAGGGAAACTGGACCTCATAACCCCCCCCCCCCCCCCCCCCCCACTGAGCGACATTTGGAGGGCTGGCAAAACCAAAAATTTTACAGATCTCAATCCTAGCAGTTTCCCAAAGTTGACAATCCAGCATTTGTGTGCCCCTCCCCCCCCCCCCCCCCCCTCCCTTATACAAAATCCTGGATCCGCCCCTGGATAGATGAACCCATTTTTGTTTCCTTCTTTAAAATCCAGTCCACAGTACAGTCTACAAGAAGTTTACTTTTTTGTCCTTTCTTTTTGTTTTTATGATGCAGGTTGTCCAAGGAAGCTCATCAGTTACATGGCTTGTTAAGTGTCAAGTAACGGAGTCATTACGGATCAAAGTATTTTAAACTTTATTATCATTTAATGTTTAATTTATTAAATTTTCTAGAGAGATTTATTGCTAATTTACATAATGGCGAATAATTCTAAATGTCAGGAATGCTATTTCTGAGCTGGAAATTGAATGTCAAAGTATGGGTCAAAGAAAAGAGCTAGCATACTATTCAAAGAGGAAACAAACAGATTTGTAACTGTTATTTATTTGTTCATTTATATTTTATTCATTTATGCTATTTCTTCTTCTTCTTCTTTTTTTTTTTTTGGGGGGGGGGGGGAGGGGGAGGGGGATGGTTCAGGGTTGTATCAAGGCTATTGAATGGCCCTTATTGCAAGCACTTGACATTTCACTCTCAGAGCATTATTTCAATTCAATTTCAATTCAATTTATTTACCAATTCATTGCAGACAGTTACATATTGACATTTTTATATAGATAACAAAGAGGACAATGAACGGGTTGGGACCCCGAAGAAGCAGAGCTTGTGGAGGGGCCCCCGGACAAAATTAAAAAGAGTGATATCAATGGTAATAAAGATAATGATTAGCAATGCACAAAGATACATATAAAAACGATTATAAATCATTTACATTATAAGCACTAGGCAATGAAATAGGAACATATCTACAAGGTGATTATAGGATTATAGGTAAAAATAAACGATATACTAACGTACATACATGCAAACACACACAACCACACACACACACACACACACACACACACACACACACACACACTTTCTCTCTATGAGTCCAGGTAAAAATGACTCAATGTACATGTAATGGCTTCCCAGTCTAATTAGCATTGGTTTTCAATATTTCATCAAGATATTTACGACACATATGTTTAAATCTAGACAATGTTGTAGCTGACCTAATTTCCAAGGGCAAGTTATTCCATTCCTTGATACAAACCGTTATGAACGACTGTAACCCAATTCGTGTTCTCGCAAGAGGCTGATGAATAAAATTACTTTGGCGTGTATTGTGAGTATGAATGGTAGAATTTAAAACAAAAGCATCCTTCAAGAATGAATTATGTGCATTCAATGTTTTAAACATGAAAATCAAGCAATTTAACGTAACCAATCTTTCAAAAGGTAAAATATGTAGGTGAATTTTATAGATACACCCCCAAATTTGTAATTTTGAAATAAAAGCAAAGACTTTGACTACCACAGATTTACCTTTTGTAGGTCTACATATCCATGTACACGTAATTGAAAAAATTGTACATGTAGTTGGTATGATTGGCCCATTTGAAACATGATTATTAGAAAGTGATTAATCTTGAGCCTAATTCTAAAATCTTTTAACACTTCAAAAAAGTACTTAATAAAAACCTTTTAAGTTAGGCACAGTCAGTTATCATGTCACCTCAGACTAATGCAGTAATTTAAATTCAAAATATAACCAATAAATTTTCAAATCAAATAATTTTCCTTTTAATTCCAATGTAATATAGAAAAGGAGTTAGAAAATTGCGGCATGACTATTATTATGAAAAATGATTTTAGTTCATCCTTAATGCAACTTGTGTTTATAATTGTATGCATAAGTGCATTAGGATTTAATAATATTTATTTGACCTTCAAGGGATAATCCCTTTCATCAGCTCCATGAAGCTATCCTGCAATAGCTATGATTATTTTTCTTGAAAAACAAATGGATTTATAATCTGTAATTTGTTCCTTTTTATCATCTGTGCAATAATTGTGCAATCGATTTGGGGCATGTTTCTAGGCAAACGAATCAGGCGCTCGGGAGTTTCAGCCCACGCCAAAATTTTCAAAACTACCAATATTTGGACAAACATTGCCTCATATTATTTTGGGCAGTAAGGTGGTCTCTTTGTACTTTTATGTCTTGTATATTCTGATCATAATTTGAAGGGATGTACATGGATGTACATTATAATCCACCTATATATCGGATGTCACTAGATAGATTTAAACTTACAAAATGAAATAAAATAGCAATTGGTATGCCGCCCCCCTCACCTGCCCCATGATTTGTTGTCCATGAACCATGTTATAATCTGTATATTGAATTTCAAGAGAGCATTAACTTTTATGTTGATAAGAGCTATTTTAATAAACACCATTTCACATTGATAAATTTTTATTTGTTGTTTTTCCCCATAATTTTGTGAAAGATGTGGTGATGATGATGATGCAGGTACAATATGGCATGTGGATTGGTATAAATACAGCCTTATGCAACCTTGAATAACTGGATGATAGACTGAATTGTGTGGGTTTCTGCTGATGGACTCATTTTACAAAAGATGAAGAAGAAAAAAGAAGAAGAGGAAGAAGAAAATAAAAATCAGATTGTTGAGGTTTGTTTGTTGCTGTTTCAGTTGTTGGGTTGTTTTGTTTGTATGTTTGTATGTTGTTGTTTTTTTGTTTTTGTTGTTTTTTTTTTTGGGGGGGGGGGGGGGGTGGGGGTGGGGGTACATGCAGCAGCAGCCAGTGCATGGTGGTACATATGGGGTCATGGGGAGCACATTTTCTCCTTGTACTTCTGATTTAGGTGAGATATGATATGCCAGATCTTCAAGGCACAAGGAAATCATTCAATGAAGGGAAATTCAATATCGAAGGAAGGCTTCTTCCTCTTCTTTTTCTTTTTCATCTTTTTACTTTTTTTTTTTTTCTTCCTCTTCCTCTTCTTCCTCTTCCACTTCCTTTTCCTCTTCATCTTCTTTTTCATCATCTTCTTGCTCATCCCCTTTTTCCTTTTCTCTTCCACTACTTTTTCTTCATCTTCTTCTTTTTCTTCCTCTTTTCCCTCTGCCTTTTTTCTTCTTATTTCTTCTTCTTTATCTTCTTTTTCTTCTTTATCTTCTTTTTCTTCTTGTTCTTCTTCTTTATCATTTTCTGCTCATTTTGGCTACACAAGTACAGTATAAGCCTAAGTACAGTTCAATTTTATGTTAATTAGTTATAAAAGCTCATGAATATTCAGATTTATAATTTCAATAATTTTACGCGCTGCGCGCAGGCCAAAATCTGATTTTCGCTGGTACACCGAAAAAATTTCGGCTTCATAGGCTAATACATGGAAAGTGGGAGCAGTGTGCACTTTTGACCCACCAGAAATGCCCCCATGGAAAGCCACATGCAGAAGCGGAGTTGAGACCCCCTGTTAGTGTTTGCTGATGCTGCCCCCAGTGTTCCACTTTTTATAGGGTCAAATGTCATATTTTGGTTGCATGCATTCTGGAGGACATTTTGTTGACTGATTTACAGCAATAAATCGATGTATCTACCTATTTGCTAGTTTCCCAAACTATGCCGTCATTCGAGAAAAACTAAGTCTTAAACGCGCAGCCCCTGCCCGCGCGCGCGTACTCCCCGTCCACCAATCCAATCGCGCCACCGCCATACTCTTCCTCTTCCTTTCTCGCCCGTCAGTGAAGTGACATCTATGAGCTAAGTCTTAGCCAAATTTGCGAGATTTTTACCTCCAAAAGCGTTTTTGGTTGCTATTCGCAATAAAAATCCCGTTCACCATATTCTAATACTCATTTTGGTGTATCGGACTTTTCATAAGTCAACCTCCTTCACGGTCTTTTTAATCAAATTAAATCGCCGTTTTCTCTTCCCATTCTGGGCTTTACACAGACGGTGTACTAGTACACTGTGTCAGGGCACTTCCCCGTGTATTGTAGGTGGTTGATTCAATGCGCTTAGACAAGCGGTGTGGAGAAGTTCCCGTCCTTGATGGAAGCTCATTCCAGGACTGGCCTGAGGCTGACTGCCTACTTGGGTACGCTCCTTTGCCTTCGCGCTCGGAGCCAGGAACTCGAGATGTCAGACTCGGACATCCTGTTGCAAGACGAAGCCCTCTTGTCCTTGACAGGCTCGTTGTGGTCGGAACTGTCTGTGACGACAGCATTAGCCACCAATGCCAGGAGGAAACTTACACTTTCCTCTCTGGGCATTGCGGAGGCGGACATACCTGCCAACACCTTTGGAGGTATGTGATTCAACTTGAGGTTGATTCACGCAAGCAGGCGACGGAACTTCTGAAACGCCTTAAGTCCTCGGCTCCTAAGCCGCAGGCCCAGGCTAATGTTCCGCCTCCTAGGCGCGGTGGCACTTCCAGCTTTCGAGCCCCTTGTGCACCGCAAGTCCAGCCCAGTGCCCCACCCACACAGGGGGCCAGGGCGGAGCCTTCTCCTTGAGGTAGGAGAAGGCATCGAAGTCGCGGTCGGGCCCCAATTCGCGGCGAGTTTGAGGGTGCGCCCCGAGCGTTGGAGGAGAGGGTTGGCGGTTCGTGCTCTCCATCGTGCGAGGAGGCTTCTGCATAAGACTCGCAGAACCACTCCCACACGGAGCCATCCGCCGCAACCCTCCTACACTATCGCCCCCTTTTCTAGAGCACATCTCCTCCGAGATTCAAGAGCTGCTGGAAAAGGGCGCGATCGAAAGGGTAAGAGACCACCCCCATCTGTGTCTCTCCCCTATCTTTTATAATTCCCAAACGCTCGGGGAAGCTCAGAATGATCTTGAATATGAAGGTCATAAATACCTTCATACCAAGAGAGCGTTTCCGCATGGAAACCTTGGCCTCGATTCTTCCGGCGATCAGACCGTCAGATGTGGCCATTTCGGTAGACTTGAAAGATGCTTACTTTCACATACCGATACACCCTTCTTCAAGGGACCTTCTAGGTTTCTCCTTTCAAGGCGAAACCTTCCGGTTCAAGGCCTTACCTTTCGGCCTGAAACCGGCTCCTCGAGTTTTTACTCGAGTAGTCTCTGCCCTAGCCGCTTTCCTCAGGTATCGCGGTCTGAGACTTTTCACTTACCTGGAAGACTGGCTCCTGGTGGCGAGCTCTGTGTCCGTCCTTCAGTCACACATGGACCTACTTCTCGGTACTACACAAGAAGTAGGATTCATAGTCAACTGGGACAAGTTGACTCCTACCCGCAGACCCATTTACCTGGGTGCGGAAATAGACATCGTGAACCAGCTTGCCCGCCCCAGTCGGGAGAGAGTTCAGGCAATTGTCTTACTAGCTCGATCTCTTCGCCTCTTACGTCGAGTTCGGGCAGGCCGATGGCTCCAGTTCTTGGGCCACTTATCGAGCCTTGTGGATGTCCTCAAAGACTGTCGGCTTCATATGAGGCCTTTCCAACTTCATCTTCTGAAGATTTTCAAGCCCAGTGTAGACTCGCTCAAGGTGTGGATTCCTCTCACCGAGGAAATCAAACGCCTGCTTATCCCCTGGTCGAAACAGTCGTTCCTTCTTCAAGGCAAGTCTCTCCGCACGCCCCTTCCGTCAGTCACCATCTCGACGGATGCCTCCCTGCTGGGGTGGGGCGGCCATTGTTCGGACCAGGTGGTCTCGGGGGACTGGTCACACCTGTGCACCTTGCCCCACATCAATGTGTTAGAATTGATGGCAGTCTTCATGTCTCTCCGCCATTTCGAGAACATGATTGTAGGTCGCTCCGTCCTGATTTTGACGGACAACACCACTGTTGCTGCCTACATCAACAGACAGGGCGGGACTCGTTCCACTACCCTGAACGATCTGACCGCCAAACTTTGGAAGTGGTGTCGGTCTCACCGAGTGATTCCGATCGCCTCCTATGTTCCCGGGCGGGACAATCTGATTGCAGATTTTCTGTCCCGGGGCATGTGTCTCCCCTCCGAGTGGTCACTGAATCAAGAGGTCTTCGACTACCTCAGTTCAGTCTGCGCCCCTCTGGAGATAGACCTGTGTGCGACAGCTCTCAATCATCGCCTCCCGAGATACTGCTCTCGAGTGCGAGATCCGGAAGCTTGGGCCCTCGATGCGTTCTCCCTTCAGTGGAAGAACTTCCAGGGTTACGCCTTTCCGCCGGTCTCCTTAATTCCTCAGGTCCTGGGGAAGATTCAGGAGGATCAGGCGTGGGTTCTGCTCATAGCACCTTGCTGGCCGAGGAGACCTTGGTTTCCTCTTCTTCTGTCTCTGCTGGACGGTCGGCCTCTCTCCCTTCCCCGTAAACTCTCCCTTCTTGACTCATTTGCTGAGGTCGTTCTTTTTGAAACGGCCAGCAAATCGCCAGTTGACTCCTGCGTGGAGCCTTCCCTTGGTTTTGGACGCCTTTGCCAACCGCCCTTTGAGCCGTTGTGCAAAGCGTTGTTACACCATCTCTCGATTAAGACGGACTTTCTCGTCGCTATTGCTTCTGGGTAGAGGAGAAGCACTATTCAGGCTCTCTCTACGGCGCCCGGACATGTCAGATGGGAAAGGCAAGGTGTACGTCTTGTCCCTCGACCTTCGTTTATTGCTAAGAATCAGACGGATTCTTCTGGCTCAATCTAAGTGTTCTTGAGTCCTCTATCAGAATTCTCTTCTGTCAAGGAGGATAAATCTTGGTGCCCTGTTCGGGCTCTCAAATGGTACTTGGATAGGACTAAGGTTTTTCGTAAGGATGATCAGCTCTTTCTCATTTCCCGTCACCCTTATTCCCCAGCATCACGGGAGACTATCTCCCGTTGGATTGTCGAGGCTATCCAAGCTGCGGGTTCGGAGGCTCTCCTGTCTGAGAATCCTCCAAGAGCGCATGATACTAGGAGTGTTTCTACCTCCTGGGCGCTCTTTCAGGGTCTTCCTTTGGAAGACATTTTGAGGGCCGCCTTTTGGTGTTCCCCTACTTCCTTCACATCCTTCTATCTTACGGATGTTCCTTCGGGTGAGGTTAGATTTGCAACCTCTGGGTTGAGAGCTGCTTCGTCGTCTCTTTCTGCCCCGCGTTAGTGCCTCCCGTCCTGGGACATGCCACCCGGGTTTTTATCCGTGCTATTCTTGCAAATAGGTAGATACATCGATTTATTGCTGTAAATCAAGAAAATTATAACTAATTTTGTTATTTACTAGATAAATCTATGTATCTACCTATGTCCCTCCCTCCAGCCCCTCTCCTTGTCTGACATCATGTCCTAGATCTGTCTCTGACTGTTCGGAAGAGGAAGAGTATGGCGGTGGCGCGATTGGATTGGTGGACGTGGAGTACGCGCGCGCGGGCAGGGGCTGCGCGTTTAAGACTTAGTTTTTCTCGAATGACGGCATAGTTTGGGAAACTAGCAAATAGGTAGATACATCGATTTATTGCTGTAAATCAGTCAACAAAATGTCCTCCAGAATGCATGCAACCAAAATATGACATTTGACCCTATAAAAAGTGGAACACTGGGGGCAGCATCAGCAAACACTAACAGGGGGTCTCAACTCCGCTTCTGCATGTGGCTTTCCATGGGGGCATAGATTTATCTAGTAAATAACAAAATTAGTTATTTCTTTCAGATTTTGTATGGAGGTCCATCATAGATTACTCTAGACCTCTAGAGGTTTTGGTGATGCTGCCTCCAGTGTTCCGTCTTTCATAGGGTCAAAGGTCATATTTTAGTGGATATCTTGTGTGCGCTCTGAGGTCACATTTCTTGTCAGATTTCTTTCAAATGAAGCATCCCTTCACCATTTGACCGTCAAGACGCTGTTTTTAGTTGCTATTGCTTCTGCACAGAGGAGGAGTACCCTCCATGCTCTGTGTATCACACCAGGTCACATCCGTTGAGAGAACCATGGTGTGCAACTTATACCCAAGCCCTCTTTTATTGCCAAAAATCAGACTGCTTCCTCTGGACCAGTTGAGATTTGTCTAAGACCACTGTCGGACCATTCCTCAGTGCAGGGCCTTGAAATGGTATTAAGATAGGACTAAGACTCTTTGTATAAAGAGTGATCAGCTTTTTGTCATCACTCAAGAGCCCTTTTCCCCCGCTTCCATAGAATCCATTTCTAGATGGATAGTCGAAGCGATCCAGGCAGCTGGGCCGGAGGCCGTAGTGAATGATGGGAAGCCCCGTGCTCACGATACCAGGGGCATCAGTGACTCTTGGGCTCTTTTCCAGGGGGTGCCCCTAGTGGACATTATGAAGGCAGCCTACTGGCGCTCCTCCACTTCCTTCACATCTTTTTATTTAAAAGATGTTCTGACAGTTGAAGAGTCTTTTTCTAACAAGACGTTGCAAGCTGAAACGTCATCCTTGGGTTCCTGTTGACCTTCCTCTTGGGACATGCCCCCCCAGTTGAATCTGTGCTGGTCTAGCAAAATAGGAACATTGATTATTGTAGTAAATCAGTAAAATCAGAACTGATTTTATTATTTGCTAGATAAATCTATGTACCTACTTATGTCCCACCTTCCTACCCCACTCCTTGACTAGCAACATGTCAAAGTTTGTCTGAGGCTGCTTGTAAAGAGGACGTGCACAGAGGAAGGCGGGATCCTAGGGGGGTATATGCTCTCTTGTGACTTTAATTACTCGAATGGCTTGCGTAGTCGGAAGACTAGCAAAATAGGTAGGTACATAGATTTATCTAGCAAATAATAAAATCAGTTCTGATTTTACTGTTCTAGCTCTCCAGGGTTTTGTTCAGGTTCTAAGTCTCAAGTCTGTTTTGATCAAATCGGACAATCAGAGAGTAGTTTCCTACATCAGCAGACAATTGCAATTGATGAATTGCAATTTGTTTTAAAAGATTTGCTAAAAGTCTGCATTTTAAAATCAAAATAGTGTTTTTATCCATTTTTATGTGTGTATTTCAACAACAAGCACGAGATCCCTGAGATGATTATGATTTTCAGTTGCCACTGACACACTGAACGCTAAAGTAGAATTTACTCAGTGTTCCATTTTTGTCTCGCCCACCGGAGGTGAAGGCGAGACTAAGGGATCCAAATGTCGTCCGTCCGTCGTCCGTCCGTCGTCCGTCCGTCGTCCGTCCGTCCGTCGTCCGTCCGTTCGTCCGTCCGTCACAAACGTTATGACAGATAACTTTGCAACCGTCACTCCCTTTTCAACCAAACTTGGGTTGTAGATGCACTGAGGGGACCTGCATCTTTTGGTGCCGTTGGAGGTCACATGATAAGGTCAAAGGTCGTACATTAAAGTTTACCTGCAAGACTCTCTTATGACATAACTTTGCAACCGTCACTCCCTTTTCAACCAAACTTGGGTTGTAGATGCACTGAGGGGACCTGCATCTTTTGGTGCCGTTGGAGGTCACATGATAAGGTCAAAGGTCGTACATTAAAGTTTACCTGCAAGACTCTCTTATGACATAACTTTGCAACCATCACTCACTTTTCAACCAAACTTGGGTTGTAGATGCACTAAGGGGACCTGCATGTTATGGTGCCGTTGGAGGTCACATGATAGGGTCAAAGGTCATTTGAGGTCATACGTTAAAGTTTACCTGCAAGACTCTTATGACAGATAACTTTGCAACCGTCACTCACTTTTCAACCAAACTTGGGTTGTAGATGCACTAAGGGGACCTGCATGTTATGGTGCCGTTGGAGGTCACATAAGGTCAAAGGTCATTTCAGGTCAAACATAGTTTACCCGCAAGACTCTCTTATGACATAACTTTTTAAACGTCACTTTCCAAACAGTAATGTAGATATATGCAAGCATAACTTATGCAGATTTATGCACTTGGGGGAACCTGTTGCATGGCAACAGAGATCATGATATTGCTAGTTATCGCATGTGGGCGAGACACATTATCGCTAATGCCTTGTTTTCCTTTGTCTCTTTGTATTTATAGGAACACCTTCAAGCTTTCTGAAGACACCTCAGTGATGCTAGAAGACAAGAAAGATGGCACCTATTCTTATGTAAGATTTACTAACTGTATCATAACACTGGTCAAAATGTGAATGTTTTAAGTGTTCCCTACTTGCTGTGTACCATACAATGTTTAAACTTTTTAAAGGGATGTCCACCCTTGCATCAGGTTGGCTGTAATAAAAGCCGAAAAATTACAAGAATATTTCTGTGAAAATCTTAATAGGCAACTTTAATAAAGGATAAGAAACTTATTAGGTTTTTAAGTAATAGTAGATCAGACAAAAATTTTCAATTCTGATATCCCGTAAGAGCAGCTCTTCATTTCTTTTGAATTTACCTATGGCTCTGTTTTTTTTAACATATACCAGATATGTCCCCAAAGAGGGTTAAAATGAAATTATGTGTACACACTTCAAACCTGTACTTTGAGTATCAAGACTATTAATATTTTTGAGAAATGCAAATTTTGGAGCTTAATCTATCTCCATATTTAGTGGACAGACATGAACATTTATATAGCATATCTTATAACTGATATTAAACTGATTTGTTACAAATTATATCAGTGATATATAATATTCATTTGGAATGTGCTTCAGAGATTATTCATGGAAAATTTTGAGTTTCTATCTTGAGAATATAGATTTTACGTCACTTGAAACTTAAAAATAGCCCTAAATTTTGGGTTTGACAACTAAAAGTTTGTATTTCATATGGTAGAATGTACTTTCCTTTGGTCAAACTTATTTTATGTAAACAAGTGATGATATAAGATAGATATTTACAGAAGAACTTGGGAACGGGTGCATCATCTGACGATTTCCATTTGTAACACCCCTGACATTTCAGACGTTACATTCTGTTAATATTATGGTTTTCAGCATTTTTATTACCCACGCCGATGAAATCGGCAGGGTTATGTAAAGGGCTCCGTATGTTTGTTTGTTTTTTTGTTTTGTTTGTTTGTTTGTTTGTTTGTTTGTGTACAAGATAACAAGAGAACGGGTGAACGGATTTGCACCAAATTTTCAGGGAATGTTCAGAAAGTGACAGGAAAGAATCGATTAGATTTTGGTGATGATTGGTTGACCCCTGCACATTCTGTGTGACCTTGAAGTTTTGACCCTGTAGTAAAGTATAGGAACTTCAGTTCAGATAGTGACAGGAAAGAAACTAGAAAGATTGATGACCCCAAACTTCGCCTGCAGATGCAGAAATATTTTGGCCAATCAAAACACTCATTACTTCGTCTCACCAAAAGTCTATTTCAGGTTTATGAATTTTAGAAGACTTTTAGACCCATTATTTGCCATTTCACTTCAAATCCGTACGAGCCTGCAATGAATATTCAAAGCCAACGTATCCCAGCAACAAGGGATTTTTCGCGGGCTTGAACTACTACTGCGAAAGCGGCTAGGTACGGTATACTAATAGGCGGCTAGGCTCTATAGCTATCGCGCGCGATACCTTTTTTATCCACAAATTCATTTAGATTCAGGCTACCCTAGCCCTACGGCTTCTCCTCTATTTCTTATCTTCTGTGCATTTCTGTTTATTTTCCCCGGTTCTTTCCACTTTGTTGTGGAAGTTTTTGTGATTTATTTTATCCTGGTGGACGTGTAGTACGTGATTTTAATTGTTTTTGGTGAAAATCTGGTGAGTTTGTTCGACGTGAGTGAGTTTATCGCACTCGCGAGCGTTCGCGTGTGTTGATCTGAGTGAGTGCTAGTGGGCTGTGTAGCTAGCTGTACGTACATAACTATACACAGCGCTGTCGCGAAGTGACGGGGATCTGGTCGGGCTAGGGAGTACATAACCCCAGGGAGTCAGCCTGTGCCTGGCTCACTGTAGTAGGATTGAACTTTTTTCTTTGGGTTATAACGGTCCTGTCATATAACTAGTTTATACCTCATTTATGTCTGTTTGAGTGGATTTCGTAGTTGTAAAATATATACAAAAACTGTATTTTTTTTTTAATTTGTGTGGATTTGCAAAATTTGGTGGCTGATCGAGGTTCGCCGAATACGGGCATGCACGCCAGTATCCACTTTGACTTTGTTGATGGGTAGTGACTGAGCTGAGTGAGTAAGCTCTGTGCCTCGCATGCATGTCATTTTGAAGTCTAGATCCAACTTTATTTGTCGTCATATATATTTTATCCAAGCCCGATGAAAAAAAAAAACAACCCCAATTGCAATGTAATTTAAAGATAGAACATGAATACATTTACTAACACTTACATGACTGAACACTGAATACAAATTGCTAACATTTTTTTTTCTCACCACGCCACGCTCTCTGACATGTCTAATCAATTACTTTTAGGGGAGGGATGTTTCAATAATAAAATATCTTTTTCAGAAGAATTTTTTCAAGGGTGGGGATACACAAAGCTATGACCTGGATATGGCAATATTTATGGGGGGGGGGGGGGGAGATGTGCCTCTTGTTATCCCCTTTGAATGGCTACTGCTTACAAAAATAATCGCAACAAAACAAAACCTATATTGGGTTAAGGCGTGGGTCTGCCGCCTTTGACGGCCTTTCTAGTTTCTTTTCTTTTTGGTCTGTCACAATACTTGTTGGCAGTAAAATACTCTATCAATAATTTATTACATTTATGCAAAATGTAAATCTACACAAATGTGCAGTTTAGCGCATAGTTGTCTCTTTCAGCCACTCAATTTGGTATCCAAGGTGTACTTACATGCACTTAAAATGTATAAGTGATGTTAAACTTGCAAGATATGAACCTAATAGCAATTGTCACTGAAACCTCTCAAAAAATTCACTTAAACTTATATTCTGTTTAGCATGTTATCAAAAACAATGAATGCAGTGTTTCATTTCGGACGTTACATGATGTTAACATGTCGATCAGATCATAATCCAAACTTTGTCCCGATATGAACTTCGAGCTTGTGCTTCTTAGTCTTTTGGTGGCAGATGTATGAACTTGAAGGGTAATGACTTGTACCATAAATATTTTTTTCATTTAGATTGCAGATTTGTCCAGGATCTTTTCTTTGTCTGACTTTAAACAATGGTACACAACACGATTAAAGAGCCCATTTTCATTTTGATAGCTTCTACAAATGAAATTGAATAATCATTAGAAAGGGTACTAATATCCTACTTACGTACTACAATAAATCAATGTACCTACCTATTTTGCTAGTCTTCCGACTACGCAAGCCATTCGAGTAATCAAAGTCACGACAGTGCAATACCCCCCTAGGATCCAGCTTCCTCTGTGCGCACACAATCATCCTCTTTCCTTCTCGCAGCCTAAAGAGTTGCAGCTAAGTCACTATCTTGCGCAAAAATTCAGAGTTTGCTACCCTTGCAGCGCGTTTTCTGGTGACTTTTGCCAATATTTCCATCCTAGACTTGTTTTAATATCTGTTTAGGGTGTCGGTTTATGTCTGTCACATATTTATTTTGGTGATATTTGAGCTTAAATTCATACCTCACTTTTCACCTCTTTCGTATAGTAGCCCTGGACATTCGCTTTGGCATATTCCTGGGCACTCAGCCCTGTTACGTTCCGGTGGTGTTTCGTGTGTGTGAATGGAAATTTCTATTCCGTTTCACTCTCGCTTATTACGCCCATTTCTTTACACTTGTTTTATTGTTTGACTCCTTTATATCTCCTTACAGGTGATAATGAGTTCTTCGGAGGAAGAGCAATCGAGGTCTTGGTTGCCTCCGTGCTCTTCCAATTCTTCTTCCCTCCCTTCCGCTACTCTCACTTATAAGGGCGTCAGCCCAGTGAGTGTGATGGAGACCTCTGTGTTTCGCTCGCCTACCAGCGTGTCTAACACGATGGTCAGGGGAGGTCAGGGCGTCAGTCTGTTGGCTCGCTCTGGTATTTTTGTAGCGGGAGTGTCGAGCAAGACAGGCTTTATAGATAAGTTAGGTGTTCATATGGTTTCCGACCGAACACCCGTCATTAGCAATCCTGGCTCCCTCCAACTCACGACCACCGCGTCTGCAGTTGGGGGGGGGGCGGTAGCTAGTATTACCGGGTCCTCTCGACCCCCGACCACCGTCAGTAGCCTGGAGGGGGAATTAACTGGTAAGCCTGCTAAGCGGTCAGCTAATGATGTTACTGGGTCTTGCCGACCCCCGACCACCGTCGGGGTGCCTACCGAGATTTCACCCAGTGTTACTGGCTTTCCTCGACACCCGACCACTGTCGGTGTGTCTGGGGGAATTACAGCCGGTATCGCAAATCCGCACCCCGCTAAGAAGACCTCCTATTCGAGCAGGCTCTTGCAGCGGAAGACTGCTGGTTTCCTCCAGCCACTGACCAACGTCAGTGCTCCTGGTGCTTTTTCCAGCAGTGCTGCAATGCAGCAGCCCGTCCGTCCCCCGGCACTCAATGCAATCGGGGCTCTGGTCGGGGAAGCACAGTCCCTCGTTTTGCGGCCGAATTACTCCCTCCCACTTGGGAGCCTGGCCTGGACAATTTGGGTAGTGGGGCTTCTATAGTGCAGCCAAACACTTCCCGTGCTTCTAAACGGCCTTCTACTGCGGTGGCTCACACCCCTGCTAAGAAGCTTAAAGCCAAGAAGGGTAAATCCAAGGATAAACCCAAGTCGGGTAAGAAGGCTCAGCCCTCTCTTCCCCCGACTCTCATTCTGAATTGCTCAGATTAATGAGACTCTTTGCTGAGCAGGAAGGTTGGGATACTAACCCCCCGATGCTGCCGGCTGCTGATACGGGGTCTCCCCATTCAGTTGTCACTGTGATGGAGGATGTTCCCGAGTCGGACCCCGGTGTTCTCCCGGTCTCCGATATTCATGATCAATTTTGGACAAGCCTTGGACAATTTTGTCCGAAGGCGGTATCTCGGCCTGCTCCTCCCATGCCTGCGGCTCTTGAAGCCCCGCCGGGGGAGGAGTCTGTCACTGGTCCGTGGGCATATCCACCCGCCTGGGATTTTCCCCACCGGACTACTTCTCCCGAATTTGATTCTGCTTGCAGGTTTCTACCCTGTCTGTTTCAGAATCTCAGGCCGGCTTGAACCCCCAGCCTTGTCAGGATATGGCGGCAGTTGCCAAGGCCCTGTTAGAGAAGTATATGCCGCAAATTTTTCCCTAAGTCCAGTCGGACAGTGATCAGCCATCGCTGTTATTCAGACAGCATGGCCCATCTCCTGGTATTCCTCTTACAGAGGACTTCAAACAGGGTACTAAGACCGCTGGCAGGGCCCTGGTCCGGCCCAAATCGGCCTTGTGATACCTTACCCCGAGTGCTTGTGGACAGTGTAGGCGGGCGGCTCCGGAGATTCCTCCCAGTTACGAGACAATCTCCGGCGACGCCTTTGTGTTATCCGTCGTGCGCGACAGCTTCTACATAGATCTGATAGAGCCGATTCGAAACGGCGCTATCAGAATCCGCCGGCCTCCAATGTCCGCCCTTTTTCAGCAGCACATCTCCTCAGAGATCGCCACGCTGCTGAAAAATGGTGCCATAGAAGGTGTGAGAGATCATCCTCATCTCTGTCTCTCCCCAATTTTTGTCATTCCCAAGCGCTCGGGAAGTTTACGTATGATTCTAAACATGAAAAAGATCAACAGGTTTATACCTCCAGTGCATTTTCGCATGGAGACCTTGGCATTTATTCTGCCCTTGATCAAGCGGGACGACCTTGCGATCTCCCTCGATATCAAAGACGCATACTTTCACATTCCCATTCACTCTCTGTCGAGAAATTTGCTGGGATTCGTGTTCCAGGGCGAAACTTTCCGATTTCGTGCCCTGCCCTTCGGGCTGAGGCCGGCCCCTCGAGTCTTTACCCGAATAGTGTCGGCCCTAGTCGTGTTTCTACGGAACCGCGGCCTCCGATTGTTCGTCTGTCTAGACGATTGGCTCCTAGTTGCAAACTCAGAGTCCCTCCTGTTGGATCAGTTATGCCTTTTACTGCGGCTAACGCAAGACTTAGGCTTTCTGATAAACTGGGAAAAATCGTAATTATCTCCCACACGTACCTCAGTGTACTTAAGTGCGGAGATAGACATCTTGCCCGCCCCAGTCGGGACAGAATTCGGACTATCTCCATGACCGCATGGTCATTGCGAGTGGCCCGCAGGGTCAGAGCCAGACAGTGGCTTCAAATCCTGGGCTATCTGGCCAGTCTAGTGGACGTCTTGCCAGACTGCAGGATGTTGATGAGGCCTTTTCAGAGGCACTTCGTCACGTTCAGACCGGGCAAAGATTCTCCTTTTGGGGTGGATTCCACTCCCAAGAGATATCAAGACCTTGGTTTCCAGACCTGCCGAGTCTCCTGGCTGGCCAGCCATTTCCCCTTCCTCTCAGGGAGGATTTGATAATTCAACCCCTCTCATGGATTGTTCATCAACGCCCAGCGGTCATCCACTTGACTGCCTTGCCGTTGTTGGGGAAGACGCCAGAAACTCTGGGCTCTCCGAGAGGGCCTCCCAGTTTGTGATGAGATGCCATAGAGACTCCACTAGAGATCTCTACAACTCTCGTCTAGGGGCCTTCTTTTCTTGGTGCGAGAATCAGGGTGTCTCGCCTATTGGTGTTATTGCCGATTTTTTGATCTCCCTTTTCGATAAGGGTAGATCGATTTCAAACATAGGTGGCTATCGTTCGGCTATTGCCGCCATCCACGTTGGTTTTGCTGATGGTTCGGGAGTCTCCACCTCCCCTCTTTTGGCTAAGTTGACTCGCTCTTTCTTTTTGCATCGTCCATCAACTCGTAGCCTACCCAAGGTCCTTGATGTGCTTGCGAAGCCACCTTTTGAACCGTTGGGTAAAGCGTCCCTTCACCATTTGACGGTCAAGACGCTGTTTTTAGCTGCTGTGCTTCTGCACAGTGGAGCAATGCTCTGTGTATCACACCAGGTCACTTTCATTGGGAGAACCATGGTGTGCGACGTGATTTATACCCAAGCCCTCCTTTATTGCCAAAAATCAGACTGCTTCCTCTGGACCAGTTGAGATTTGTCATAGACCACTGTCGGACCATTGCAGGAGGACAAGGTCTGGTGTCCAGTGAGGGCCTTGAAATGGTATTTAGATAGGACTAAGACTCTTCGTAAGAGTGATCATCTTTTTGTCATCACTCGAGAGCTCATTTCCCCCGCTTCCATAGAATCCATTTCTAGATGGATAGTCGAAGCGATCTAGGCAGCTGGGCCGGAGGCCGTAGTGAATGATGGGAAGCCCCGTGCTCACGATACCAGTGGCATCAGGGCCTCTTGGGCTCTTTTCCAGGGGTGCCCCTAGTGGACATTATAAGGGCGGCCTACTGGCGCTCCTCCACTCCCTTCACATCTTTTTATTTAAAAGATATTCTGACAGTTGAAGAGTCCTTTCCTAAGAAGACGTTGCAAGTTACAACGTCATCCTTGGGTTCCTGTTGACCTTCCTCTTGGGACATGCCCCCCTAGTTGAATCTGTGCTGGTCTAGCAAAATAGGTAGGTACATTGATTTATTGTAGTAAATCAGTAAAATGTACCTATGTCCCACCTTCCTACCCCACTCCTTGCCTAGCAACATGTCAAAGTTTGTCTGAGACTGCTCGTAAAGAGGATGATTGTGTGCGTACGTGCACAGAGGAAGGCGGGATCCTAGGGGGGTATATGCACTGTCGTGACTTTAATTACTCGAATGGCTTGCATGGTTGGAAGACTAGCAAAATAGGTAGGCACATAGATTTATCTAGCAAATAATAAAATCAGTTCTGATTTTACTGATTTGGTACAAAAGGCATGGGTGGGGCAAGCATTTGAATATATAGTAAGCATACATGTAGCTCACATTTTGGTAAAGTCTCGAAACCAGCAAGAAATCACTTGGCATAGTGAGAAAACTTCATGGAAATCTACAAAAAATAAGTTGTAATGTTTAATCTTGTATACTTTCTAGGAATTATTGTTGGTGGTGTTTTTTAAGTTTTTGCTGATAGGGTTTGCTGATAGGGTATTACACCCTACAAGATGAAAATAAACAAATGGATGGATTTGGAGAGGCTCTAGCTTATTTATTTTCATGTTAGAAATGTCATGAATAATACATGTAGTTATTAGAAGTTGCAATTCTCCATATTCATTTAAAAGCAGTATAAACACTTCTTGTTCAATGCCTTCCATTGATTATTACTGTACATTATTTTGTACGTATTTCTACTCTCTTATGCCCTTCTTTGTTCTACACTACGCCTAGAGCACTCTACAGATTGGATTTGGCGCATTATAAATCATGATATACATGTACAAGTTGTATACTGTTGAACATAAATTTTTTTACAAGTAACTTTTGTTGTGATTTTTTACGATAAATTACAATTTAGGATATATACTAAACCCTCCAGCAATGCATTTATCACATAGAGTGGCTTTGATATTTTGTTTATATTTCAGTTTTGCAGAAAGCTTAGATGATTCATTAAAAAATTAGTTTTTAGCATCGTATTAGTTATGTTCACACGTAGTACATAGCATCGATGCTATGTTAGCATCAATGCTATGTAAGTTTCAAAAATATTTTCAGTACGTTCAGACAGGCCGTGATGGACTTGCTTCTATCACCCACTCGTGACTATTCATCGCTCACCCGCTGCCAAAACAATAATTACTGCGCCACACAGAGTGACCCGAGTATAATTGGTATGCATGGTCAAACGCGCGGAAGTTTGTGTATCATATGATGCGAAGCTTTTGTTTTGAATAATATTTTATTTGTCTTCATAAATCAACATAATAACACAATAACAATTCATTTGAAATAACGATAATACAATCAAGTAGCAAGTACATGTGTTATAATACTTAATTTTAAATAAACCTTGTACATGTCAAAATTGACTGAACTCCAATCTTATGCCAAAATAAAACACATGCATGCACACTATATTCTCTGGTAAGCACATGTAAATCAATATCAAAAGACCACATCATACTTTAGTTAAGGTCTGATTCTGAAAGAGCAGATTCTCAGCTTTAAAATGATATATAACTCATTGGATGTTCATAACTCAATGTACAAATAGAAGAATGCACAGTGCCTCATAATGTTACTTCTTAATATAAAGGGTTTAAAGTTTGCAGTCTATTGAAGCACTCTGACTCGCCAAGTGTTGTGCTAAGGTGACAAATGGAGGATTAGAACTCAATGAAAATTCCTATGAAGGGATTATCAGATTGTCCTAAAACTTGGCATACTACATAGACATATCCTGTTTATCATAGTGCACAAGTATCAATGCAAGAACTTACTCCGGGAGATTTATGGGAGATTAAAATGAGACAAGTATTCAGGGTCGTGAAAAAGAAAAGTAATACAACAAAATCCAGAGAAGACACACATAAGTCTGATAAAAAGCTGGCAAAAATACCACTTCTAGATTGTTTGGTGCCTCCACATTTTAGATTACTTAGAAAAAGTATACTCTTTCAGGAAATACCCAAAACTAAAATTTTACCATGCATGCCAACCAAAACACATTGATTGATCTATAACTGAAAATCATACAGTGCGACTTTTGGGTGGTTTTGTGGTGCCTGGTCACATATATAAAAAAGAAAAAGATAAAAAGAAGGAACCCCCCCAAAAAAAAATAAAAAAAATAAAAAAATAAATAAAAACCCTTCCTTACCACACAGTATACACATTACCCTACTATACCCCTATATACATCACATGCATGAATACATACATTACATTACACTACCAGATGAAACAGACAGAATGATAATAGAAAAAAAAAGTAGGGAAGAGGGTACATCACATGAATACATACATTGCATTATATTATAGCACCACATGAAACAGATATAATTATAATAGCAGCGATTGCGCTCACACGACAAATAGTCACAAGCGCGGTGGGTGGTCTACCGCAAAGCGTCGATGCTTTGTCGCTGGATCCTGAGATTTACTCCTGCTAAACTCGCTGCAAGAATAGTTTGGAAACTCGCTTCTATCTCGTGACTATCTGCGTTCAGACAGCGTTTGGTCTCGACACTATCTGGTCTTCACCAAAATAGCATCGACTCCTCGATAGCATCGATGCTATCGCTCTATGTGTGAACGTACCTATTGATTGCTTTCTTTATATTCAAAGCTAAATAAAATATTAAAAATAGTTTTCTTAACATGGGGGCCCTGTTTGATGCTGACGCCTAGGAAACGATTTTGTTCTGAAAAATTCATCCTTTTTCTACATTCTTGCAACTCTAATGTCTTCGAAATTCATGCCCAGATCGTTTAGCTTATCACAAGGGAACTAGTGATGTAAGTTTCGTGAAGAACTCGCTTTTAATGACATACATTTGAACATATCGCAATGAAGTTTGTGTACCTGATTATTGTGATTGCTAATTTGTGCGATGCGGTGATGTACCCTAACGGGCTAGCGATGGGGAGTCCAACGGCCAAGTACTGTACTCAGATGCAGCCGAAAATCAAGCCGGTATCAGAAGGGTTAAGTACTGCAAATAGGGTACACTATTCTCGGACAGAACTATTGTCATTACGCAGCCCACCGTACAAATTACCCAACGAGACCTATTCTATAATAAAAGACTATGGAATTGTAAAGAAACGAAGAGGCCGGAGAGCCGGTAGACACATTGAGAGGAAAATACCGGTAAGAATAATGCCACGGCAAACAAAAATGAAGCAGATCGAACACAAGAAAAGGACAATTACAAATGTCAGAATTGCATCCAAACATCAGAATGTCACTTTGCCATCAGTGTACATGACTAATACACAGTCATTGAACAATAAATTTGATGAGTTTACAACTATTGTAAGAGAAGGTGACTTTGACATTGTATCTGTTAGTGAGACATGGTTCACAGATGTAATCCCGAACCAAGTGTATAACATTCCAGGTTACTCCTTGCTTTCCAAAAATCGGACTGGAAGGCGTTGAGGGGGCGTGGCACTTTACGTCAAAGATGAAATGCACCCTAGCCCAGTGAGTCTCATCACAGTACCACCGGAACACGAGATTTTATGGGCTCAATTGCGCCCTCACCGATTACCCCGTACAGTGTCATCTATCTTCGTGGCGACAGTATACAGTCCACCCAACAACCCTGACAGTGAGCCATTGATCCAGCATATCTCCCAGGCCATTGATGATATTCTTGCCAGATATCAACAAGCAGGAATAATTATTCTCGGGGATGTAAATCGCTTGAATCTAAGTCATCAACGGACATAGATTGAAACAAGTGGTTGACAAAGCCACACGAAAAGACGCAATCCTTGACAAGTGATCACAGAGGGGTGAACTGGCTACCTAAAGACTATCAATTGCAGTATCGTAATCGCACCGCATCAACAACCATTCAGCCGATGCGGGAGTCCGACATAAGACGCTTCGGGAACTGGATTGTCCATCACGACTGGTCCGATGTCACCGATGCAGATGATGTCGGAACTAAGTGTGACAACTTCTACAAAGACCTCAATTTTTGCCATCGAACTCTACTTCCCATCCAGAGAAGTCAAGGTCCACTGCAAGGACAAACCGTGGATTACGCCAGTAGTGAAGGAACTGATCAAGCGTAGACAGGTTGCTTTCAATCACTGCAGTCCTGAGTGGTCCAGGTTGAGGAACAAAGTTATAAGAGAAATCAAGAAAGCAAAAGTAGAGTACTATAAGAATCGGATCCAAAGATTGAAAAATCAGAATCCAAGTGCATGGTTTAAAGTTTCTTAAACTTGCGACTACCAACTCATCATCATGCAATGAGATCAGTGTTCCTGGAGTGGAAGCAAATGATAATCGAGCAATTGCTAATGCAATCAATCAGCACTTTACTGATATCTCCTCAGCTGTTCCCCAGTTGGATGTGCAACAATTACCAGCGTATCAGCCTATAAATCCTTCAAGTGTCATAGAGATAAGTCCATGGAAAGTGTACCATGAGTTAAAGAAGACTCCCATCAACCCATCAAAGTGCAAAATGATGCGCGTGTCTTTCTCACGAGCCGAACCTCCACCTTTACTCCTCGAGTTGGATGATGCAACTTTGCAGGAAGCCAAATAAGTAAAGCTGCTAGGTGTCATACTGCAGCATGACTTACGCTGGGATAGCCACATCTGTGATATCACAGGAAGAGCATCACGAAAATTCTACATAATTCGCTCCCTAAAGCGTTATCGAGCCCCTGTGCAGGATCTCCTCACGATATACACGTGCTACATTCGACCTGTACTTGAGTATTGTGTTCCAGTCTGGCATTTGTCCATCACATCACAGCAGGCCAATGATATAGAACGCATCCAGAAAAGGGCTCTACGTATCATTTTCCAGGATCAATACCAGAGCTATGAACATGCTCTCCAGATGTCTGGTCTGCAATCTTTGTCTGTGAGAAGGGAACATCTTTGCCTAAGATTCGCGGAATCGCTCTACAAACATTTTCGCGACTGGCTCCCAGAGATGCAGAGCACGAATCGCCGTCTAAGACACAGTGACAGA
The DNA here is from genome assembly GCA_025617745.1 of Heliocidaris erythrogramma. Taxonomy (NCBI): domain Eukaryota; kingdom Metazoa; phylum Echinodermata; class Echinoidea; order Camarodonta; family Echinometridae; genus Heliocidaris; species Heliocidaris erythrogramma. The sequence continues at coordinate 31,029,604 of CM046858.1, read as the reverse complement.
TTGAGAGACTTTAAATGCCGCACGGAGAGGCTAAGAAATAGTGCTTTACCTTACTTGGTAAAGACTCTAAATGAACATTTTATGTGAAATATGATGAAATAAAATGTATGTCTTATTGACTACTATCTGTACAAATACTGTACTCACATTTAGTATTAAAGTGCATGGACATTAGAGTCGCTTGATAGGCATGTATTTCGTGTCCAATATACCATATAATTTATATAAAATCTTCTTTAATTCCTTCCCATGATATGATAGCTAGTTCAATAGTTTTTTACCTGACCGAATTTATTCTTGTTTAATCAAATTGCAATTACATGTACATGTACTTTAAATCTTATCTTAATGTTAAACAAACCAATTCTCTATTACGAAATATGAACATTCTTACAATGTAAATTATATTTTGTATAAGTGAAAATGAAATGTATTCGTCTTTTGATACTATAATGAAAATACTTAATATTATTACAATTTTCTAATTTTTTAATTATTTTTATATATTGACATTATTGTCTGAACTGATTGAATATTCTGTCATTGTTTTATATCATGTACATAAATATTGTAACCATTGCAATTCAGTCTTCGGGCTGCCAGAATGGAATTTGTTTAATAAAATCCTTCAATCATGGGAAAAGATTGTGAAATCATAAGTTGCTGATATCAAAAAATTAGTTGAAATTAGTAAATTATGCGTTAACAATAAAATTATGTAACGTCCGAAACAACTTTCTTGTCGTTACAAAAAAATTGTTGCATGTTAATCAGATAATTTGTGTCTAACTTTGTGTAATGACTTACAATGTTTTATTCCATAATCAGCTTTAAATGAGTGTTTCGTGTTTCGGACGTTACATTTGTTTCGGACATTACATTTGTTTTGGACGTTACAACTGTTAATGGAAAATTGGTTTTACTGATAAAGTGACAATGTAATAAGCTCCTCGATTATTTTTTGCTTAGATGGGTAGCTGCCTTAAGATGTTTATAAAATGTTGTAAAAGATAGGTCCTCCAAGTCATACATTTTTTACTACTTCAAAATGAAAATTGTTTCGGACGTTACAAAACTGTTTACGGAAAATTAGACATCTTTTTCATTTGATGAGGATATTTTTACCATCAGCACTACTACAATATATTGCAATTTTATTTTAAGCTATTTATTTGGAGTAACTAATAAGTGTATTCTAATATGGATTAAGTTCTTGTTCTAGTAGGTTAAATGTGGGTCTAAAATGTTTACGGAAGAGGTAACGTCCGAAACACCATTTTCAATTACACCGTTCCATCAGAATATGAGAGATTGTTCAGATGACATTTAAATTTTTTAAATATCCATCCATGCTCATTTATCATGAATAGAAAAGAAATATATTGTGTATGGCTTTATATATTTTTCAGCTCAAAACAAAATGGTATGTCAATTTGGGTTACAAAATTCTGTACACAATTTGGTGTTCAGGGATACCTCAGGCACATAATCAAAGTTGAAAATTTTTCTTTAAGCTATGGGAGATCAACCTAGGTCCATGCTACAAGAAAAAGTTAAAACTGATTTCCAATTCTTTATCTTTAAAAATTTGGGGGCCTTCAAAGTGCCATTAAGCTTTTTGGTCATAGTTAAAAAAACCAGAGCCATATGTTCCTTGACATACATGTACATACACATTTTCAACACACCTCTTTGTTATTTCCTTCATCAGAAACAAAATAGAATGATATCTTGTCTGTTGCCTCACTCTTAACTTCATGTATTATTTTGATGAAAAATGCAGCGTTAAAAAAATAAAGGAATCATTCACTTGTAAACAAAATAAGACGCCATTGTATTTTCAGCTGCTTGCACCGGGGCATGTTCGGCGTTTCAAGAGGGAACGAATACCATCCGTGCTATTATTCGGAGGGCTTTTCAATTTGAAAATGGGGTTTATTTCATTGATCATTGACCCTTCTCCTGTGTATTTACAATCAAACGGTTTTAGTTATCGGAATCAGTTTCACTTTCCCTTTTAGAATGGTGTGAAATATGGTCATTTTAAATATACCAAACTCTTTATAATTTGATAAATAATTGCATTGCAATTACGTTCATTCATTATCGTCTGCTTAAGCAGGATCGATCCCTAGTGTGACGACATCAAAACATCGCCTATATTTCTGGCGAATCCTCGGATATTCCAGATGCTTAGAAGAGCTTTTATTTATGTTGTTTTTATAATCATCAGATGCGCAGTTGACATAAAACTTATACGATTGCCATCTGTAAGCTTCCCAGTTTCTAGTGATACATTAATTGCCATATTTGTGATTTTCTTGTAATGTGATCTTTAAGAAGAATTAAATCTACTTCCTTTCGCTTCACTTACCTATCCAATAACAAGTGCCATTATTCTTTGCCAGAAGAATTCCCTCGGCTATTAAAAAAATTGATCTTTTGACCCTGGTAGCCCTGCTAGCCACCTGGGAAACCCCGCACACTCGCCCTATAAGAATCCCAACATGTTACAAAACATCCTCTTTCTTTGCCGACGTGCCTTCACGTTCATTACAGTGATTCCCTCGCGAGTTTCTTCTGGAATTTATTGGACTGTTACAAGGATTATTTCACTACCTTTGCAGGAATCCTTTGTATTTTCAGCTAAGTAGACCTTTCTTGTTTCTAGGTTTCTTTCTTAGTCGTAATTATGACGAAAGAAAACTTAACTTTAGCGGAGGCGCTCGATCAAGCCTCCTCTTCTTCCCGTTCGGCGCCGCGGTCGAACAGCAGCAGTTCCAAAGCGGCCGTTCCAGCCCGGCGCTAACCCTCCGAAGGTTCCCCCTCCGAAAAAGACTAAAACGGGGTCTAAACCCCAAAACAAAAGCGAGGTCGATGGTAAACTCTCTACCCCCTCCAAACATAAGTCCGATAGCCTGCTCGAGGTTGATGGTTCTAAAAAATTAACCACCTCCATAGCTAAGGCTAGTGTTCAGCAGTCCGAGGTCGTGGGTGATAACAACACCCCCTCCGGCTCTGAGGCTCAGTCCCGAGTTACGGGACGTCAATCGTTAGTACCGAGCTGCCCTCCGCGGAAAATGCATCAGGAGCTCCGCAACGTGTAGTACCGGGCGTGGGTCCCGCTCTCGGGGCCCCAAGCCCGTCTCTTCCTGATTCCGCGGCGGCCTGCAACTTCTTTTTTCAGGCCATGTCAGCTTTCGCTCAACAATTCTGAACAACAATTCGGAACCCTCTCTGCTCGGGCAGGGGATACGACAGGTTCGGGGAACTCTTCTCATGTTTTTTCAGCTACGCAGACCCTACCCGCAATCGCGGGTGATTCGACAGGTCCCCGTAGCTCTTCAGCACCGCATACCGTCTGGCGCCCCCCGCCAGACTTGCCGGAACGGGAGGACCTCCCCGCTCGGTAGGGGACGGTTCCCGCTTGTGGTAGGGAAGACTCCCTCCCCGCCAGGAAATCTCGGGATTGCTCTCGTCATACCGATAAGCCCCCTACCGTGAATTGCCTGATCTTGGGGGTCGGTCACATCCCGCTCCCGCTTCTATTCATTTAACCGAAGTGTCTGATGAGCTTGTTTATCATCAGCCCCAATTGGCGTCGCGTACGAATAAATGGGGCGATGATGGGGAAAGCTTTTCCCTGTATTCTGTGTCCGCTAGATCAGAGAATTTGGGGAGTGTTAGAAGTTCTCAGTTACAAGAATCAATACCCCAAAACAGGGCATCCACCAGTAGGGGGCAGACTGCAAAAATTTGCCCACCAATGGACACAAGTCACATCAGACAAAATGATTCTATCAATAATTCAGAAAGGCTATGTCCCACTCGTAAGAAGGTTACAATTTCTACCAAAATTGCACAACAGAACAAAATTACCTCTTCATCCTCAATAGAGAAAGGCCTTGCAAGAGGAAATAAATGCACTACTACGCAAGAAGGCCATAGTACGAGTTCCCGAAGGGAGAAATGTGATTCTCTCGCCAGTGTTCCTAACCCCCAAAAGGACTGGAGGTTTCCGCATGGTTCTAAATCTCAAAAGACTAAACCAGTACATTGCAAACTCTACCTTCAAAATGGAAAACCTAGCCACCATTCTTCCCCTCCTCAAACCAAACGAATGGGCTGCTACATTGGACTTAAAGGACGCTTACTTGCACGTCCCTATTGCTCACTCGGCTCAACACCTGTTCGGGTTTGCCGTAGGAAACGAAGTGTATCAATACCGGGCTCTACCATTCGGACTAAACTCGGCCCCATGCATTTTCACGCAAATCGTGCAGGTCATCGCCTCACACTTATGAGAAAGAGGTATCAAAATATTTGTTTATCTGGACGACTGGTTATTAGTGGCGGACTCCGAACACCACCTATGTCGTCACATAGACATGACAATAGAGCTGGTCACAAGGTTGGGGTTTATAATAAATTTCGAGAAGTCGCATCTAACCCCTTCCCAACATCCAGAATTTCTAGGCGCAAAGCTGGATCTCCGGTACCAGCTTGCTCGTCCCCTCCCCCACAGGGTGGACAGGATAAAGCAGGTGGGACTGTCCATTCTCGACAGACCAAGGTCGACAGCCCTTATTTGGCTTCAGTTCCTAGGGTATCTAGCGAGTCTTTTAGACACAGTTCCCAATTGCCGACGGAAGATGAGAATGATACAATTGGGGCTCCTCAGTCAATATCGTCCCCACAGGGATCCTGTACACAAACTCATCTTTCTGACAGACTCGATGGCGGAAGCTCTCCGAGTTTGGCTCAGCCCCCATCATTTTCAGGTAGGAAAACAGTTTGTCAATCCAACTCCTTCTCTGGTTATTTACACAGACGCATCGAACCAGGGTTGGGGTGCAGTGTTGGGTACAGAGATGATTCAAGGTTGTTGGAAGGGAGAGGAAAAGTCCTTCCACATCAATATTCTGGAAATGCTGGCAGTCCGTTATGCCCTCCTCGGGTTCAAGGACAAGATTCAGGGTCAGGTGGTGTCGATAAGATCGGACAATCTTACGGTGGTCTCTTATCTAAACAGGCAAGGGGGAACAAGGTCAAGAGGTTTGTGCATTTTGACCTTAGAGATCCTGGAGTGGTGCGATTCCATCCAAACCAGATTAATTGCGTCTCACATCCCCGGGAAGGACAACTACATTGCAGATTTCCTCTACAGGGGGAGTTGCCTACCATCGGAATGGCAACTGGACCCAGTGGTCGCGAACCTCATATTCAGCAGGTACGGTCCCCCACAGGTCGACTTGTTTGCGTCAGCCCTGAATACACAACTACCTGTTTATTGCACGAACCACAAAGATCCGGCAGCCCTGGCCATGGATGCTCTCTCGATATCATGGAGAAACATCCTGGGCTATGCTTTCCCCCCTTTTGTAATGATTCCCAAGGTGCTTCAGAAAGTGATGAGGGACGAAGCGAACCTCTTGCTGGTGGCGCCTTGGTGGCCCAAACGCCCTTGGTTCCCGACTCTGATGAGTCTCCTGATTCATCCCCCGGTGGTTCTCCCGGACGAAGCAGATCTTCTGCGGCAACCGGGGACGACGATCTATCATCCAAATCTTCCCAGCCTAAAAGTGACGTTATGGATCATTTCAGGTCAATGGCGACTCAGGCAGGCCTTTCTAGCAGAGCTGCCGATCTCTCAGCAAAATACCTCAGACAATCAACGAGGAATACTTATGACTCTAGACTACAATACTACGTCAGATGGTGCAACGACCACCAAGTTGATCTGACCTCTGCTCCTCTAGGGGAGATAGCAGACTTTTTGATTCATCTGTTTGATAAGAACCTAGCCATATCTACGATTCGAGGCTACAGGTCCGCTATTTCAGCCGTCCACGAAGGTAAATTTCAGGATGGAGAAATGCTGAGCTCTGCCAAGTACCTCTCTAGGCTTGTAAAATCTTTGTTCCTTTCTAAACCCCCTCAGGCTAGGTTGAGCCCGTCTTGGGGTTTGTCACGGGTGTTGCGTGCTTTAGCTAAAGCTCCCTTTGAACCGATGGACGCTAGTTCTCTGATGAACCTAACAGTGAAGACTGTATTTCTGTTGGCAGTAGCTTCTGGAAGGAGGCGTAGCTTCCTCCATGCATTGACAGTGAGTCCTGGCCATATCCGTTGGGAGAAACATGGTGTTAGACTTATCCCTCACGCTAGTTTGTGGCTAAAAATCAAACTATGACCTCGTCCCCTGGTGAAGTGTTCATTCCTTCGCTCAAGTCTTTCTCATCGATTGAGCAAGACAAGTTGTGGTGCCCAGTAAGGGCGTTGAAGTGGTATATTCATAGAACCCAGGTAATTCGTAGTTCGGAGCATCTCTTTGTCAGCATTCCTGCTCCTCATGGAACTGTTTCACCAGACACCATTTCTCGCTGGATTGTTCAAGCGATTAGGTCTGGGGGAGATTCCACCGTTCTCTCTCGGGTTCGTGCCCATGATACGAGAGGGGTGGCTTCCTCTTGGGCCCTGTTCCAGGGGGTTCCCCTCAAGGATATTTTGAAAGCGGCCTATTGGCATAACCCAAATACTTTCACTTCTTTTTACTTATCTGATGTTATGTCTAAGGAAGCTGCCTTTGCATCAGCTGTCCTTTCCTGCCCTAATAGAAAGTGACTGGTAGCCCCTTTTTCGTACGTTTTGTTGGTTCGGTAGAGACCTTCTTGTGGTTCATGGGTCTGTCTTCCGTCCTGAAGTTGAGTACATATGTTGTGCCGCAGTCCCGCCGCCATATTTGTCTGTTGGAATCTGGCACTTGTTATTGGATAGGTAAGTGAAGCGAAAGGAAGTAGATATGTATGTTCAGTAGTGAACATTTTATCTACGAGTGAGCTTCACTTACCTATGGGACCCCTCCCTCCTTCCCCACTCTGCGGCGTTTTATCTGCTATGCCGGCTCCAAAAGAGGATGTTTTGTAACATGTGGGGATTCTTATAGGGCGAGTGTGCGGGGTTTCCCAGGTGGCTAGCAGGGCTACCAGGGTCAAAAGGTCAATTTTTTTAATAGCCGAGGGAATTCTTCTGGTAAAGAATAATGGCACTTGTTATTGGATAGGTAAGTGGGGCTCACTCGTAGATAAAATGTTCACTACTGAACATACATTTCTAGTAATGTTCAAAACATTTTTGAACCTTTTTTACGAGGCCGCAATCCATTTCCAGCCTAACCGCTCACGATGGCGGTCTCCTGCGTTCTAAATTACCTCTCTAGTTTATTGGAGAAAAATATTTACATAGGTCTATTATATTCCTTAATCTAGTTTGTATGCTTTGTCTTATGTTTATTATTGTATACTATTATTGTACATGATTTTTTACTTATGTAATACTCATGTAAAAATTCGATTTATTGTATGTTATTAGAACGCAGAAATAAAAGCAAACAAACAACATCAAAAGTGATTTTAAGTTCTACACTTTATAGAGCCTAGTGCTTGTGATTATAGTTATACCCCCGCCAAATGAAGTTTGAAGGGGGTATATAGGAACCAGTCAACGGTTGGGCGGTCGGTCGGTCTGTTGCAAATCTTGCGGATCGAACTGCTTTCTCAGTTTTCAACCAAAGCTCATGAAATTTGGTACAAACATTGGTCTTAGTGGGAAGATTTGCAAGACATATTTTTCGGATGAGTCAGAATGTGCGTTGCCATGGTATATTTATGGCAGAAAATCAAGGAAACGCCTTGCGGATCGAACTACTTCCTCAGTTTTTGACCGAAAGTCATGAAATTTGGTACACACATTGGTCTTACTAGGAAGATGTGTACAAACATATTTTTTTGATGTGTCGGAAGCTGCTTTGCCATGGAAACGGCATATCTATGGCAGTAAATCAGAAAAATTTTGCGGATCGAACTACTTCCTCAGTTTTTGACCAAAAGTCAAGAAATTTGGTACACACATTGGTTCTTGGTGGGAAGATGTGCAAGACATATTTTTTGGATGTGTCGGAAGCTGCTTTGCCATGGAAACGGCATATCTATGGCAGTAAATCAAGGAAACACCTTGCGGATCGAACTACTTCCGACCAAAAGTCAAGAAAGGCTGTTGTCACGGGGCGGGGATATTAATCATCATCTTCAGTGATATTTCTAGTTATAGTTGGAAAAGAAATCAGCAAATTTCTCTTTCAAACCCCTTTACTTATATAGCAACATTTTTTGGCAGAATTATTAAAGAAAGTCATTGTCTTTTTCGATCAGAGAACCGCCCGAAATCTGTCCGACGTCCCAAGAAGCGGGACATGGCTTCGGTTGAGCCAGCTAAAAAGAAGCCTAAGAAGGACACATCTAAGGGGACTAAGAGAAGCAGGGCGTTGCCCGCTGCTGTATGATGCAGGTTTTCGCTCAGCGGCAAGGCTGGTCTCTCTTACAAATACCGCAGCCCCTGCTTCTTTTCCTCTTCGGGGATCTGACACTGAGACTATTCGGCCGTGTGTGCTCGATATCCCATTGTCCAAGCTGGGCTCTCTCGTGTCTCCTCCACCCGTAGCCCTTGGGGCTCCGCCGGGCGAGGAGACCTATAGTGACCCATGGGAGGATCCGCCTGATTCGTTCATTGTTTGCTGGCCTTTGTCCCAAACTAATCAAGCGGTACCAGAATTTGAGTCTGCTTCTCAATATTTGATTTTTGAATCAACATTGTTGCAGGCAGAGCCTCAATCGCTTTCCCTTTTCGGGGCGGAGGCTGCTGCCTTGTTGGCCAAATATCTCCCTGATTTCAGTCAACCTGCGCGACAGGGTTCGACTTCTCGATTGTTCAGGCAATAGGTTCCTTCTGAGGGTTTTTCCCTCATGGAGGGTTTCATGGCGGAGTATGTCCGCATCGAGACCGGGCTTCTCTTTAGGCGCTCTGGTCTGATTAAGGTTAAGGCTTTTGCCTTTACATCCCAAGATCAGGATAGCTTTTTCAAAGCTAAGTCTCTCTCTGTAGAAGATTTTGGCGGTGGGTCGACGTTTGCGTACGCCCGACCCGCTTACTTCCTCCCCTTTTAAGGCTGAGGATAGACATTGGGGCAATGTCGGCGGTCAAATCAGAGACTGTATGCGCTTGGCCGCATTTCAAGGTTTTCTTTCCGACCTCAGATCCAGGGCGGACGAGTTGAATATCACCAAAGGTGATAAATTTGTTATTGATGACCTGCTGCTTACTCTATCGGGTCTGCAGTGGTCACAACTCTAGCTTCTGTTACGATCAGATGTAGGGTGTTGGCCCTCTCTGTCCTCGGGGTTAAGGAGACTGACATATCGTCTCTTCTCCGAGACGTCCCTTCTCGGGGCCCCTTGCTTTTTTGGCGGACAATTAGCTACAGTACTAGCCGATGCGAGCCCCTTCCTGACAGAGGGTTGTTGCCCCCACCTGACAGAGGGTTGTTGCCCCCACTTCGGGACATTTCGACGTGGCAGGGCCTCTTCGAAAGGTAGTCATGGCTCTCTGTGGGGCAAGGCGACTGGTTCGCATAAGGCTAAAAGATCTCATGTCTGCCCAGGCTCGATGTCACGCTTCAACGGAGATCAGATCTCTGTTGAACAAAAGAGCTATAGGAAAGGTTAAAGACCAGCCGTGTCTTTCTCTTTCTCTGATTTTCTTTATTCCCAAGCGCTCGGGGAAAACTCTGTGCATAAACAAATTCTTTCCTGCGGTGCATTTTCGGATGGAAACTCGCGCCTCAATTCTCCCGTTGATCAAGAGGAAGGATTACGCGATCTCAATAGATCTCAAAGATGCGTATTTCCATATCCCTAATCATCGTGCTTCACGCAACCTTCTGGGATTTTCCTTCCTTTCAGAGACTTTCCGCTTTCGCGCTCTTCCCTTTGGGCTGCCTCCAGCCCCCGGGTGTTCACGCGGGTAGTGGCTGTCTTGGCAGCGGCCTTCGGCTGTTTTGCTATCTGGACGATTGGCTCCTCTTAGCGGAGTCGCAAGATCGGCTTTTAGACGAGGCACGCATGCTCGTCAAAGTCACTCAAGACTTGGGTTTCATCCCCGGTCAGGAAAACCTCATTGCGGACTTCCTATCCCGGGGCAGGTGTCTTCCATCAAAATGGAATCTCCATCCAGAGGTCTTTTCACTTATTTACAATTGCTGGGGTCCGCTAGAGGTGTACCTATTTGCGTCAGCTCTCAACCACCAGCTTCCGAGGTACTGCTCCCGTGTTCTCTCTCAGTTGGGAGAATCTTCCAGCATTTGCCTTTCCTCCCTTCCAGCTGATTCTGCAAGTCTTGCAGAAGATCAGGGAAGATCGGGCTCGGGTGCTTGTAATAGCTCCCTTTTGGCCCAGGAGGAATTGATTCCCAGAGTTAGTGAGCCTTCCGTTGAGACAGGATCTGGTGACGCAACCCCTTATTTCGGGGATTATTCACCACAGTCCAGCGTCCCTTCATTTGACTGCCTGGCCTCTATCGGGGAATCTGCGAGACAGTCAGGTCTTTCTGAAAGGGCCGCAGATTTTGTAATGTTCAGTCGTAGGGTTTCTACTAGGGAAATTTACAATTCCTGTCTTTCAGCCTTTTCTCAATGGTGTAAGGCACAGGATCAAACCCTGTCTAAGGCTCCTATTGGTTCAATTGCGGATTTTCTAATCTCGCTGTTTGACAAAGGAAGGTCCATCTCTACTATCCGAGGCTACCGGTCTGCGATCGGTGCCATTAATTCGGGGTTTCCGGATGGCTCGGGAATTTCTAATTCCCCGCTGTTGAGTGGATTAATTCGGTCTTTCTTTCTGAAACGTCCCCCTCGTACTCAATTATTCCCGTCTTGGAGTTTGCCTCGGGTTCTAGAGGCCCTGACTAAGCCTCCTTTCGAAACCGTTAGGTGAAGCTCTGCTTCACCATCTTACGGTGAAGATGCTCTTTTTGGTAGCCATTGCCTCTGGTCAGAGGCGCAGTACCCTTCATGCCCTCTGTCTTACTCCCGGTCATGTTCGTTGGGAGAGAAAAGGTGTTAGATTGATTCCTAAAGCTTCTTTCATTGCCAAGAACCAGAACGCTTCTTCTGGCCCTGTTGAAGTTTTTCTTTGTCCACTATCTGACTTCTCGTTAGTGCGCGAGGACAAGGTTTGGTGTCCTGTTAGAGCTCTTAAATGGTACATTGATAAGACTAAGACACGTCGCAAAGATGATCGGTTGTTTCTGATCACTCGAGAGCCCTTATTTACTGCAATAAATCATATATACCTACCTATTATGCCTGTAGTCTTGACTACGGGACCCCTTCGAGAATTTAACACACATGAGTCACAATATTGTGCGCACCCCCCGTAATCCTATTGTCCCCTTCGCCACTCACGCGCGTCAACACGCTACGGCCATCTTCCTCTTTCTTGCTCGCCCCCGACGAGCGCTCCTGAAATCAGGTCGTATATTATCTTTTAGGTGCGCTTTTTCGCACATTTAAAGCACTTTTAGGTACCTATATTCGCTTAGATTATAGTACTTTGTGTTTTAGTAGTCACTCTTGCCGATTGCAAGGGATTTTTGTTTCCCTTTCTTGGCATTTATTTTTCTCTTTCACGGTCAGCCCCACATAGATATTTCTGTGTGTTTGCGGGTGTTTCCGTTTGTCACCGAGCCTTTGGGTTCGGTGTTTGTTCTTACGGTTTTTTGGCTGTGAAAATTCTTTTGTGCGTATCTCCCAAATAAAATTGACCCTTATTTTACTGCATTCAGTTGAAGTATTTCTTATTTTGAAAAGTATACTTTATTGTCTGTTTTATTGCAGTGGTATGGATTCGGAAGAAGAAGCAGCTAGGTCAAGGAGGCCTGCTTCTTCCGAAGAGTCGTCTAGCAAGACGACTCGGCCTTCCAGAACTCTCCCGAGTACTTCGGTACATGGGGGAGGGAGGAGGGCTAAGGGTAAGTTGCCTAGTGGTGTTTCCTTGCAGAGTTTGCCAGTCTCGTAGCTTGCGGCTTCGGGACGGGTGGCGTTAACTGAGTCGGGATTGTCAACTCCGAAGCCCGTGGTTTCGGGGTGGGTGGCGTCAGATTCTAGTGGTTTGGATATCTAACGATTCCAATCCCCCGGTCGCTGAGACCAGAGGGGGGAGGCGGTTGTTTCCCGTACGGTAGCGTTCACTCGCTCTGATCCGTTAGGGGAGACGCGCCCCACTACTGCAGGGCAACCCACGGGCTTAGTCCATGTTGGTCTGGGTTCTCAAACCCTAGCCCCCGGCAAACGCCATATGGGGGAACGAGTACTTCCTGGGCTGTCTACATTGCCAGCTGATGGGAATGCTCGAGCTAACAATTATGGACGCTCTTCGGAGCAACAGGTGTTTTCACCTGAGTGCGTGACTACTAGTGCTCCCCTATTGCCGCTTTCTAGCGGTCCAATAGCGGGTTCACACGCCTTTAGTAGTCATCGGGCACATACCGAGTCATCTCGGTCTGCCCCCGCACTGGGAGCTTTTAGCTCCCAACCCATGGCTACTGCATCTTCTTGCTTAGCCAATATGGGTGATTTGGGCGATTCTCTAGGCTTACGCCATGAGCGCTCCAATCCCTTTATGGGAAGTGAACGTCCCTCCGCGGAGGGATCGGTTCGTGTTTCCGAACCGGCTTCGGAGATCCGAACGAATCCGATTAAGCGTTCTAAGAAAAGGGTTTCGGCTACGACTCTTGTCGAGCCAGCCAAGAAAAAGGCCAAGAAGAAGGCAAAAAGTGGCAAGGCTTTGCCGGCCTCTTGCCCGTCTGGCCTGGCTAACCCAGCTAGCTCCTCTCAAGCTGACATGTTCAGCATGATGCGGGCTTTTGCTCAGAATCAGGGTTGGTCCTTTGTACCGGCTACTTCAACCCTGACTTCTGTCCCTATTCAGGGGTCTGACTTTGAGACTAATCAGCCTTTTGTCTTTGTCTGAGTCGGTTTCGCATGTGCCTCCTATTCCCGCGGCCCTTGGGGCGCCGCCGGGCGAGGAGACTTTCGTTGAACCATGCGGGGCTCTGCCTGCTGAGTCCTTTGTTGGCGTTCCTTTGCTGGGTCATCCCGGTCCGCCCTTGCACTGGGCGCCTTGGCGCCCGGCCCATGGCTGTTGCATCTTCTTGCTCAGCAGATATGGGTAATTGGTGCGCGTCTTTGGGTTCAATACCCTCAGCGCACTTCTCCCATAAAGGGAGGTGAGCGTCCCTCAGCGGAGGGTTCGGTTCGTGTTCCCGAAGGGCTTCGGGGATCCGAACGAAACCGAATAAACGCTCTGAAAAGCGGGTTTCGTCTTAGGCTCTTTTTGGGCCAATCAGAAGCCTAGGGAAGGGGCTAAAAGAGGCAAGGCTTTGCCTGCCTCTTGCCCATTGGGTTTAGCTAACCCTCCGGTCTCTCAAGCTGAGATGTTCGGTGTGAGATTGGCTTTGCCCAGACTCAGGGTTGGTCCCTTGTACCAGGCATCACATCCCCTGCTTTTGTCCTTCTTTTGGGTCGGACATCGAGACTAATTAGCCTTTTATGGTTTATTCTTCTTTGTCTGTGATGGGATCACATGCGCCTCCTATTCTCGCAGCCTCGGGGGCTCCGTCGGGTGAGGAGGCTTATGGCGGTTCATGCGTGAATCCGACTGTTTCGGCCTTTGTTCGTGATCCTTTGTCTTGATCATTTCAGGCGGAACCAGTTTTGGAAGCGGCCTCTCAGGCTTCGGTTTCCGAATCGCTGGGGCAGGCAGAGCCTTAGTCGCTCTCCCTTTGTGGGGTAGAAGCGATTGCTTTGTTCTAAACTTTCCCTGACTTTCAGTCAGCCCGCGCGCAGGGTTCGACTTTGCTTGGGTTCAGGCAGCGGGATTCCTCCGGGGGATATTTCTCTTGCAGAGGATTTCAAGCTGGATTATGGACGCATTGAAGCGGCGCTTCTTTTAAGCGTCATGTTTGGTTTGCAGTGGTCATAGTTTTCCACTGCAGCTGCCTCGGTCATGTACCGTCGCAGAGTCTTGGTTCTTACGGCCCTTTGGGTTAAGGAGTCGGACATCGCACTGCTTCTCTCGGATGTTCCGTCTCGGGTCCTTTGCTTTTGGCGATGCGCGATAACAGGTCTCTGTCTTGTTTACATGCTCATCCTAAGTCGATGCGAGCCTCTGTCCGCGTCTTGGTTGGTGGCTGTCTTCGTTCCTTTCTCCCCGCTTGGGAGGCCATCTTCGGGGAAGCTTTTGTTCTCTTTGACGGACGAGACGGATTCTTCATAGATCTGTCCGCTCCGCTCCCCGGAGGGGCTATAGGAACTCGGTCACCTTACAGGCCCTAGCTCGTTCTTGTGCCTCATCAGAGATTGAATCTCTGTTGAATAAGTGGGCTATCGAAAGGGTAAGAGACTGGCTGTCTTTTTCCCTTTCTCCGACTTTTGTTATTCCCAAGCGCTCGGGAAAACTTCAGTACATTTTTGGATGGAGACTCTTGCCTCCATTCTCCTGTTGATCAAGAGGAAGGACTACGCGGTCTTGATAGTTTTCGAAGATGCGTATGTCCACTTTCCCATTCATCGTGCTTCGCGCGATCTTCTGGGGTTTTTCCTTCCTCTCAGAGACTTATCGCTTTCGCACTCTTCCCTTCGGGCTGCGCCCAGTCCCTCGGGTTCTTACTCAGGTTGTAGCCGTGCTGGCAGCCTCTCTGAGGCGACTCGGCCTTCGGCTATTTTTGCTACCTGGACAATTGGCTTATCCTTGCGGAGTCGCGCGATCGTTTGTTGGACGAGACTCGTTTGCTCGTCTCTCTTACTCAAGACTTAGGTTTCCTAATAAATTGGGAAAAGTCAGAGTTAGTTCCCACTCGCAGCCCAGTTTTTCTGGGGGCGGTGTTAGACATACGGAATCAGTTGGCTCGGCCCAGTCGAGACAGGATTCTCACCATTGTCTCTGCGGCTCGCAAGCTCTTGCTGGCCAGAAGAGTCACGGCCAGACAGTGGCTTCAGTTTCTAGGTTATCTAGCCAGTCTAGTCGATGTTCTAGAGGACTGCCGGCTCCTCATGAGACCCTTTCAGAGACATCTCCTCAGGTTCTTCAAGCCGGGAAAAGACTCTCTTTTGGTCTGGATTCCAGTACCAGTAAGGATCAAGTCTCTTCTCTCTTGTTGGACGAGCGAGGTGTTTCTCGCGCAAGGCAGGTCCTTCACTGCCCCTCTCCCGTCGATATCGGTTTCGACGGACGCCTCTCGGTTGGGGTGGGGAGGACACTGCAACGGCAGCACGGTTGGAGGCACTCGTTCGGTTGCCCTGAATGCCCTAGCAGCTCAGCTGTGGAGGTGGTGTCGTTCCATGGCAATCACACCCGTGGCCGCTTTCATCCCCGGTCGGGAAAACCTCTTTGCGGATTTTCTGTCTCGGGGCAGGTATCTTCCATCGGAATGGACGCTCCATCCGGAGGTCTTTTGCCGCATTCGCAGTCGCCTAGGTCCACTGGAAGTGGATCTATTTGCGTCGGTGCTAAATCACCAGCTGCCGAAGTATTGCTCCCGTGTTCGCGATCAGGGAGCATGGGCTCTCGATGCTTTCTCCCTCAGCTGGGAGAACCTTCATGGATTCGCCTTTCCTCCCTTCCAACTGATTCCGCGTGTCTTGCGGAAAATCAGGGAAGATCGGGCGCGGGTGCTTGTAATAGCTCCCTTTTGGCCCCGGAGGAATTGGTTTCCAGAACTTACGAGCCTCCTAAGGGCTCAACCGTTCGTTCTCCCGTTAAGAGCGGATCTGGTGTTGCAGCCCCTATCGGGGATTCTTCACCACAGTCCGGAGTCTCTTCATTTGACTGCTTGGCCCCTGTCAGGGAATCTGCTAGACAGTCGGGTCTCTCTGATAGAGCCGCAGACTTTTTAATGTCCAGTCGTAGGGTTTCTACTAGGGAAATTTACAATTCCCGTCTCTCGGCCTTTATCCTTTGGTGCAAAGAGAGAAATCAAACCCCTTCTAAGGCTCCTATTGGTTTAATTGCGGATTTCTTAATCTCGTTATTTGGCAAAGGGAGATCTATCTCTACTATCCGAGGCTACCGTTCGGCGATCGGGGCCATTCATTCGGGTTTCTCAGATGGTTCGGGGATTTCCAATTCCCCGCTACTAAGTGGTTTGATTCGTTCGTTCTTTCTGAAACGACCTTCTTTTTCTAAGTTAGTGCTGTCTTGGAGTCTGCCTAAGGTCCTGGAGGCCTTGGCGAAACCTCCTTTCGAACCGTTAGGTGAAGCTTCGCTTCATCATCTTACGGTTAAGACGCTCTTTTTGGTAGCTATTGCCTCTGGGCAGAGGCGCAGTACTCTTCATGCTCTCTGTCTTACTCCTGGTCATGTTCGCTGGGAGAGAAAAGGCGTTAGATTGATTCCTAGGGCTTCTTTTATTGCCAAGAATCAGACAGCTGCCTTCTGACTTTTCTTCGGTGCGTGAGGACAAAGTTTGGTGTCCTGTAAGGGCTCCCAAATGGTATATTGATAAGACTAAGTCTTATCGTAAGGATGATCAGTTGTTCCTGATCACTAGAGAGC
The DNA here is from genome assembly GCA_025617745.1 of Heliocidaris erythrogramma. Lineage (NCBI taxonomy): Eukaryota > Metazoa > Echinodermata > Echinoidea > Camarodonta > Echinometridae > Heliocidaris > Heliocidaris erythrogramma. Next base: position 31,013,162 of record CM046858.1, on the reverse strand, counting down.
CTTTTTCTCCTGCCTCTCTTGATTCCATCTCTAGGTGGATCGTTGAAGCTATTAGGGCCGCTGGCACAGAGGCTCTTTTATCCGACAGTAAGCCTCGTGCTCATGATACTCGTAGTGTCGGCACTTCTTGGGCTCTGTTTCAAGGTGTGGCGCTTGTTGATATTTTGAAGGCTGCTTATTGGTGTTCGCCCAATTCCTTCATTTCTTGCTACCTTAGGGATGTTCCCGCAGGTGAGGCTATGTTTGCGTCAGCCACCTTGAAGGCCGCTGTGTCTTTGTTTTCTTCGCTGTAATCCTATTCCCTTCTGCTTGAAACATGCCTCCCGGTCTTTGAGTTGGCGCTGGTCTGGCATAATAGGTAGGTATATATGATTTATTGCAGTAAATTTGTAAAATCAGCACTGATTTTCTTATTTACTATATAAATCTATATACCTACCTATGACCCTCCCTCCTTCCCCTCACCTTGCAAGCAACATGTTTCTACTTGGGATTGCTCGCAAAAGAGGAAGATGGCCGTAGCATGTTGACGCGCGTGAGTGGCGAAGGGGACAATAGGATTACGGGGGGTGCGCACAATATTGTGACTCATGTGTGTTAAATTCTCGAAGGGGTCCCGTAGTCAAGACTACAGGCATAATAGGTAGGTATATAGATTTATATAGTAAATAAGAAAATCAGTGCTGATTTCTGATTTCTTCTGCTTCTCTTGATTCCATTTCTAGATGGACTCTTGAAGCTATTCGGGCCGCTGGCCCAGAGGCCCCTTTTTCAAGGCGTGACGCTTAGTGATATTTTGAGGGCTCTGCCTATTGGCGTTCACCCAATTCCTTCATTTCTTGCTACCTTAGGGATGTCCCTGCAGGTGAGGAATTATTTGCATCAGCCACCTTGAAGGGGGCGGTGTCTTCTCTGTAATCCTGTTCCCTTCTTCACTTAAAACATGCCACCCGGTTTGAATGGGTGCTAGTCTAGCATAATAGGTAGGTATATATGATTTATTGCAGTAAATTTGTAAAATCAGCACTGATTTTCTTATTTACTAGATAAATCTATATACCTACCTATGACCCTCGCCTTGCAAGCAACGTTTTATTTCTTGGGGTTGCTCGCAATAGAGGAAGGTGGCCGTTACTGCGGGTGAGTGGCGAAGGGGATAACAATGGGATTACGGGGGGTGAGCACAAAATTCTCGAAAGGTTAGCGTAGTCAAGCGACTAGGATAATAGGTAGGTATATAGATTTATCTAGTAAATAAGAAAATCAGTGCTGATTTTACAAATCTATGTCTGTACAGGTCCAGTGGCAAAGATTGAACTTACATAACAGTACATGTAGATGTAGATGTTGCATGTAGTAAAAATTTGAGCAAGAAGAACCTAGAGTGCAACTGCATACATTATGTCCCCAAATAAATTACGGTAAGTCATAAAAACTCAAATATTGCTATTATTTGTTTTGATCACCTAATAGCTCAGTTCAGACATTACTGTTGCAAAGCCAGAATTTTGTTTTAGTCGAAAACAGCAAAGTAGAGTACATACAAGCTTTAATTAGGTACCAAGTATTATGCCAATTCCCCCCCCCCCCCCCCCTCCCCTCCCTCCCCCAATACTGCTTTAGCATTGATTGCACAAGAAATTGAATTTTTCCAATTCCAAGTGACTTTGTAGTCAGAGCGCCACTTCCCACATTACCCTGGTCTTCCAACTTGTTGAAATAGAACCCTAGGAATACATTGTACCCATTGGCCCGTATTCTGAACTCCGGTTTAACTTAAGCCATGGTCTAAATGTGTGGTTTAACTATGGCAGCCAAATTTGACACATATCTCTAACAATTTATCAGCGTTTTTGGTACTCAGACTATTAAAAACTGTCTGGGAATGATAAGTACAATAGTTTTCTTGACCATGAAATGTGAGAACCAGAATCCTGTAAACATAAGGAACACCAGTGTAAACAAAGTTTTGACATTATTGGCTACCCATAGTTAAACCACACATTTAGACCATGGTTTAAGTTAAACCGGAGTTCAGAATACGGCCATTGTGAATAACACCAGAGAGAATTTGACTTATGCCTGCATACTGCATGATATTACAAACAAGACATTGGCAAGATATTTTGAGTCCTTTATGAAACTTAGCTTTGATGTGATACTGTATTGTTTGATCAGACCATGAATTAGGGTCAAAATCCAGGAGATTATCTGGTAAGCTTGCGCAGCACTTCCTGTCTCCCACAAAATAAATTGCGGATTTTCTTTCCAAGTCAACCAGATTGTGTTCCCTCAGTTTTTGTCCATTTTAAATTGAAGTACACAGTGGCACAGGGCCAGAATAGAATTTCGTCAAAAGGAGGCACAGTATGCACTATGTACCAACATCATCTTTCCTATTGTCTCCCGATTTGTCAGGAAAGTCACATGTCTGTAATAATTATGTGTTTAATTGCTGCAGCAGGATCATGTTACTATGGGGACCAGATTACGGTATGAATTGATCAGATATCCTGCAGTCACAAGTGTGAAAATGGATCATATTTGAGCCGTTAATGGAACATATTTCCATGTGTACACATAAGCATATGATTGATATTACATATTTCCTTCATTTCTGCATACTCACCTGTCAGTGTTTAACACTGCTATTCACCCCACCCCACCCTCAAGACACCGGTAATTCTCCCACATAATTTATTCCTGCCCCCGGGACGCACTGCGAGCAACCCACAAAGGTCACCTCGCGACCTACATCCTACGTCACTTCCTCTTTCACTACCGCGCGCCCGTCTCATGAACACCGAGTTTTTTTTTAGAGTCTTAATTTCATTAAAATTCACCTTTTCTTGACACGTACTGCATTCTCTGTGATGTCGGACAAGAAGAAGAAAACTAAAGACGGCTCGACGTCGGGATCTAAATCCCATTCTACTACGGGTTCGGCGGAAATCCGCTTAAATCATGAACCAAATCAAACCATCACGGGTCCGGCGGGAATCCGCTTAAATCATGGACCTTCTCACTCCAGTACGTGTTCGGCGGGCATCCGCTTAAATCATGAACCCACTCAAGGCAATAACGAATGCTCCAGAGACGATGATTTATCTACATGCAATCCGATCTCGGTTCCTCTCCCCGAGCCGGGTACGAATGCGGCCGGGGTCTGGCTCATGAAAGCACTGCAAGCTCTAATACCGTCTAGCTCCACGGCCGCCCCTATTTCGCTAGTCGGGTCGGAGAAGGACCCCCCCTCCGCCGCCGTTTCTTCCTTCCCAGACCCTGACCCCTATGACAATCCTTCCACCTCTCAGGCTCGATCTCAGAATAAGAGAGACAAAACGGGAGAGAAAACCCACGATCCCCCAACCCAACCGGTTCTTTCGATCGTGGGAGAATCCGATTCGGAATTGGGCTATCATCGTCCCCAAATTTCTCGGAGAGACCAGAGATGGGGGGACTATTCTGTCTCGTCTGATATTTCATCTCGCCCTTCTCATATTGATTACGAGTCGGACACTGCCTCATATCAAAGTGAAATAAGAGCTAGAGTCGAGCAGCAAAACCCCTCTCTCACTCACCCGCAAGCGCAAGCGGCTTCGACCACAGAAAAAATAAATGCTGCCGCTGCCATAGTACTGAAATACTGCCCTCAATTGGCGGCTGACGGTCCAACCCATTCTCAGCCACTAAAACCGGAAGAAGAATCCTCGATCTTTCGCTTGTCCTCATCGTTCGAATTCTCAAACAAGAACGAGCCACCGGCGCTTAAAATGGATGCTCCATATAAGAAATGTTTTAAGGAGCTCGACAAACGAGGAAAGAAACTAAAGACAGTCCGTTCGGATGCTAGAAAAAGCTGCAGATTCGACCCAGCGGACTACGATCGCTTTCTGTGTACCCCGGCCATCCCGGCGGTAGCCCGTGAAGTGGCGGAGGCCTCGGCCGCCCGCAGCCGCTCGGGTAACCCACTCAACTCTAGACAGTTCAAGTCGAATGAATTCAATTACGAGAGACTAGACCTATCGGCCAGAACGGCAATGAGACTGGCTATGATCCAGGGATATTTATCTACGGCCCTGGCGGATGCCAACAGACTCAGAATAAGTGAGGAAGACAAAGTGTCTCTGCTGGAAACAATTGGTCTGATATCGGATTTACAATTTGACATAGCAGCCAGATCTGCACTGTTATGCTGCAGGGCCCGACGCACAAACGTCATTGAGGCTTTGAGGATGGACAAGAGTGTGAGTAATGCCCTCCTTAAGCAACCGAATGAAGGTAAGGACCTTTTTGCTGATAATCTGCAGAATATTCTGGAAGATACTATTACAGCTAAGTCTACGGCAGCCAAAACTTACTACAAGCTGTCTAACACTAGACCTATGTCGGCTCACTCCTTTCAGGGAGCCTCTCAAGACCGGCCTCAGTTCTCTCAGTCCCACTCTAGCAACTACCCTAGGGGTAGGCAGTACCGCAGGGACGAACAGTCCCACAAAGGCTGTAACTTTCGCAACACGGCCCCCTCCGCAATGGGGGAAACCTACTTTCGTTCAGGCCCCAGACCTAAACAGGGCCAATACTATAGCGACAAATCTAGTAACAGATACCCCAGTTCCTCCTTTGCAAAACAACATAGGAAGGATCGCAGAGGTCCTCCCCCAGGGGGGGCCTCCCATTTCTGACTATGCCCCGACCCACGACCACATTCCGGTAGGGGGGAGACTGACCCATTTCTCTGTAAATTGGTCACCGATAACAACAGACAAATTAATTATTCAGATAATTTCGTCCGGGTACAAGCCAGGCCTATCTGTCCCACGTTCTCAGATCCACATCCTCTGCCCCACCCCCCTACCTTCAAAGACCTCTCACAGACTGGCCCTATTTTCAGAAATTCAATCTCTCCTCAACAAACGGGTCATAACGGAGGTCCCCTTCTCACAGACCCTCACCATATCCCCTGTTTTTCTGACGCCAAAAAAATCGGGGGGATTCAGAATGGTCCTGAACGTCAAAGAACTAAACACTTTCATAACAAACTACACGTTCAAGATGGAGTCCCTCTCATCAATACTACCTCTAATCCAGAATCACGAATGGGCGGCGTCGATAGATCTCAAGGACGCCTACTACCACATTCCCATCGCCCCTCAAGCTCGCCACCTACTAAACTTCATGATCGGGAAAGTCTGCTACCAATTTCGGTGCCTTCCCTTCGGCCTGAAAACAGCCCCGCGCATTTTCACTCAGGTGGCCCAAGCCGTGGCAGCGGAATTACGCGGAAGAGGGGTCAAAATTTTCATGTATCTCGACGACTGGCTCATTCTAGGGCCCTCCCCCAGAGCCTTAGAAAGAGACATACAGGCCACCATCAGCTTGGCATCAAACCTCGGGTTCCTGATAAATTCCGCAAAGTCAAACCTTACACCGACAAGGACACCCGAATTCATCGGGGCGAAAATCTTGATTCCGAGCCTACGAGCAAGGGCTACAGATCACAGAATAATACAATCATGGAAATAGGTCACTCTCTTATAGCATGCAAGGTAGCTCCGGCAAAGACCTGGCAAAAGTTTCTTGGGCTCCTTGCCAGCCTAGTAGACCTCATACCGGACTGCAGGCTTCACATGAGACCCCTGCAACTTCACTTTCTAAGGCACTTCAGACCAATCCGAGATCCCCAAACGAAAATTATCCCAGTCACAAACAAAGTGAGAGAATCAGTCCTCTTCTGGGTCAATCCTATCATGCTTTTTCACAGGAAAGAAATTCATCAAGACCAGCCTTCCCTTACAATCACTACAGATGCATCCCACCAAGGGTGGGGGGCTCACTTCGAAGACGTTCACCTAGCAGGCCGCTGGTCAGGGGTGGACAGACAACACCACATCAACTTCCTGGAAATGCGGGCTGTCCAATTAGCCCTGATTCAACTCGCCCCCAGGCTGAGGGGCAAAACCATTCTTGTCAAATCAGACAACAAAACCACAGTGTCATACATCAACAGACAGGGGGGAACAAAATCCAGGACACTCTGCAACCTAGCGGTAGAAATGATCCTCTGGTGCAGAGAGAACCGAATGAAAATCAAAGCGAGCTATATTCCCGGACGGGACAACTATATAGCAGATTTCCTCTCGAGAGGGAAATATCTCCCGTCGGAATGGTCCCTACATCCACAAGTAGCGAAAACCATCTTTTCACAATTCGGTCAACCGCAGATAGATCTGTTTGCTTCCTCCTTAAACCACCTCCTTCCGGTGTATTGTACCCGCCACAAGGACCCGTTGGCCCTCACAACAGACGCGTTCTCCATTCCGTGGACGAATTTCCTCGGCTACGCATTTCCCCCCTTCTCCATAATTCCACAAGTCATTCAGAAGGTCAAGGGGGACAAAGCGTCAATCCTGCTAATTGCCCCGTTTTGGCCAAGGAGACCATGGTTCCTAGAACTGTTGAAACTATTAATGGAACCTCCCAGGGCCCTCCCCCTGAGACCAGACCTGCTGCTACAACCAGGGACTCAGACCTGCTACCCAAAAATCCAGACTCTGTCCCTCACACTCTGGATCATCTCAGGAGAGCAGCGATTAACGCAGGCCTATCAAGCAGAGCTGCGGAGATGTCAGCAAAATATCTCTGATCTTCCACTAGATCCACCTATGACTCCCGACTACTACGGTACTGCGAGTGGTGCAAGGCAGAGGGCGTCGACCCTAGTTCTGCCCCTTTAGGTAAGATTTCAGACTTTCTAGTCATGCTCTTTGATGACGGTCTCTCCTTATCTACTATCAAGGGATATAGGTCCGCCATAGCAGCCATCCATCAAGGGTTTGACAATGGTGAAACGATCTCTACTTCCCGCTTTCTATATCGGCTAACAAAATCTTTCTTCTTACAGCGGCCCCCCACGGTGGGACCTACCTAGAGTTCTCGAGGCTTTGTCCCGCTCCCCATTTGAACCTATGCACAAATGCTCCTTACTGGATCTTTCGGTTAAGACTGCCTTCTTACTAGCCATAGCTTCTGGCCGACGCAGGAGCTTCATTCGTGCTCTTAGCCTAGAAAAGGGTCATATTCGTTGGGAAAAGGGCAAAGTACGTCTTATGCCCAGTCCAGGTTTCATTGCCAAGAATCAAACCGTAGGGTCTGGGCCATGTGAGGTTGTCATTCCCGCCCTTTCGGGCTTCTCCTCTATACCTGATGACCGCTTATGGTGCCCGGTCAGGGCTCTCAAGTGGTACATCCACAGAACCAAAGATGTTCGTCTTTCCTCCCAACTGTTCATTAGTTCCACACAGAGCAGTTTCAGCAGAGACTATCTCCCGATGGATAGTCCAGGCAATTAACTCAGGAGGTCCCCAAGCCCTCTTTTCCGATTCTATCCGGGCCCATGATACAAGGGGAATTGCGTCGTCTTGGGCTCTCTTCCAAGGGGTGGGAGTAGAAGACATTTTGCAGTCGGTTTACTGGGCCCACCCTAATACCTTTACATCTTGTTACCTTTCAGACGTGGTCACTCGGGGAACTTCTTTTTCCCGTGCAGTATTGTCTTGCCCACACACTCAATAATCCTTAGAATTTTGGGGCCTCTCCCTGTTCGGGAGGGTATTGCTTGTAATTATTGCCCTTCATAAACCCTTCCTTCATGGTCACATGACTGTCAGTCATATTTTCATTGTATGTGACAAAGTTTGCTTATATTTGTAGATAGTTATCTTCCTTGCTGAAGGGCTCTCTCAATTGGTCATTGCCTTTATTAATCTTCTTTGACCTCATTGCTGATAGTCTTACATTGTGTAATGAATCACTTTTATATTAAGTTGTTTTTTCATAGTTACATGTAAACTGTGTATTTGATATCTTTCAACCCTTAAGTGGGGTTACTGTTATAGTGTTGTTTTGCCTTTGCGAACCTTCCCTCGTTGGATCAAGAATTTTTGCAACTTTCATTCTGACGACTTACCTTCCCTCATCTTATTTTTGAGGGTCTTATTGGCCTCATCATCCCTTGTGATCGATTGAATATGCCTATCCTCCGCTTGGTTCTTTTGTTGTAATCTAGCAGTGTTAAACACTGACAGGTGAGTATGCAGAAATGAAGGAAATTATGACACTCAATCGTGAGTGTCTTATTTGCGAATAATGCATACTCACCTGTCAAGTCTCCCACCCTGCCTCCCCGTCGTATAGGCTTCCTGTTACTTGTACGTGAAAGAGGAAGTGACGTAGGATGTAGGTCGCGAGGTGACCTTTGTGGGTTGCTCGCAGTGCGTCCCGGGGGCAGGAATAAATTATGTGGGAGAATTACCGGTGTCTTGAGGGTGGGGTGGGGTGAATAGCAGTGTTAAACACTGACAGGTGAGTATGCATTATTCGCAAATAAGACACTCACGTTTGAGTGTCATAGTTGTTTATTCTTAAAACAGATTATTGTGTTAGGTTTAACATGTTGTGTTATATTAAGTTAAGTTAAAGGAGAATGAAACCCTGGGGAAATATCCATTTAAATGAAAAGAGAGGATAGAGAGAAGCAATTTAAAAAAAGTCCCATCAAAATCGGTTACGAAATGAAAAAGTTAAAGTTTGAAAAGTCAATAGGGCGGTTTACGCGATGACGTCAACACCCCTTACTTCCTAGTTACTGTTACTAACTCGGGCAAGCTTTGACCGATCGCCATCTTGGATTTTGCCTGATCTCCATGCAAAGTCAATGCGTGTCTCTCCCTAGCTGTTATCGACGATAGTGACTATTTCATAATTTCTTACAATGGCATCGACTTTGAGTTCATCGTCAAGGAAGTCAGTGAAGGATTGGACAGTCGGAGATTTGACAGACTTCTTGAGACAAAGAGGTGTGAGTACGCGCGGGTATAATAAGGAAAAACTTGTCAAACTTGATACGGCCGTCGGTGACTTGGATCTTCCGTGGACCCCGATCTCACCCAGGTAGATACCGCCGGTACGTTGCGGGAGAAACTCTCGCGAGCCGGATGCCCGGACCCAACGAAACTGACAGAATATACGAGAGACTTCTCAGACATTCCTGAGTTTGGATTATTCCATATTTTCAACTACCTTATTTGATTATTAGCAGAACAGACTATGACGGGAAAAACTCAAAGGTTATAAATCATTTGAGGATGTCTGTGATGAATTCATGTAATCACACTTTTCATCTCTCAATAAGAAATGCTATACCGGTATGTAGCTTCAAAATATGTGTAACAAAGTTACATGTAGGCCTACAGTATAGATGGAAAGAAAGTTGAGTTTCCCACATTGTCCCACTAATGTCTGTAATAACAAAGGATACAAATAAGAAAGTATGATGAATAACTACTTGTACATGCGATAGACACAAATAAAGTATGTAGGCCTATATGCTATACACCCCTCCCCCCTCACTCACATTTTGTACTCATCTATTGCCTCAAACTTTTAAATACAAACTTATTTCAGTAAAAATAAAGAGTTATGAAAAGTTATTTGTAATTCATATACTGCCCCCCCCCTCCCCCCACTTGACAGAAGGGAGTATGGGGCAATAGGAACAATAACTCATGCTTCCTTCTGACAGGGGGAGGGGGTAGATTTATACATATTTATTACTACGATCCACAAAATTGTAGACAGGAACACCCAGGGGAACATCAGGGGGAACATTCGGGGGAACATCTTGCATGTCTTGAATTTCTTCTATTTGAACTGCCTGAAGGCTCTTTGGACTCGGAGGCAGGGCTAGAGGCGGAGTTTCCAACAACCGCTTTCGGGGCGGAGACCGCAGATGTTTTGTGGCAATTTGTCGTGCGCTCAAGCTCGGTGACTGCAGCTGGAATGGGGAGGGAATGTTCGATTGTCGGGCTGTTTCCTCCCACAAAATGCTTGGAACAGATGTAGGTATCCTTGGTGATTCGGTCTATTCCAAAGTTCTTTCGACCACACATTTTTATCCAGGTTGTACATTAATTTGTCCAAATATGTCTTTGGTTTCGGGAAAGGGATGAAAAACACCGCCAGCATTTCGGGCCTTTTCCCAATATGGTGAATCGCTGTTGCACGTTCCATAACACTAACAGCAATGTTTTCCTCCCATTTTGTGGAAACTGTGGAGAAAAATCCTCTTTTGGCGTAACTCTCTCATGTGAAATTAAACCTTGATTTAGATCTACGGTGTGCGATGTGATGTAGAATTGATTTTCTTTCAAGTATTGATGAGATAAGTTTTGATGCGACGCACTCTATCGGTACTCTACACGTACTTCTATAGATGGGACTAATAGAGCAGCCCCCAGCAGTCGACGTCGACAGTTCCTTTGCCCGAGGTTGCGGGCCGTGTGCAAAATTAAATGTCTGTGCATATACTAAGTAAACCGCCCTATTTACTATTTACTACAATAAATCAATGTACCTACCTATTTGCTAGTCTTCCGACTACGCAAGCCATTCGAGTAATTAAAGTCACGACAGTGCATATACCCCCCTAGGATCACGCCTTCCTCTGTGCACGTACGCATGACGCGCGCACACTAATGCTGGGACTAAAAACCGGGTACCCGGGTCCCGCCCGAGAGCATCGGGTCCCGGGTCAAAATATTACATGCCCCGAAAATAAGTATTTAATGATTACTCATATATGTAACATGACAAGGCGGTAGATAACGTCGACCAGTCATTCAATATCTACATGTAAATATCCATGTAGCGCCCCACTGCAGTGATGCGCTTTTGAGTTTTTCCCAGTGTTAATAGCTTCTTAAGGGTAAATATAAGCTTGTAATTTGTGTTATATGATTTTCGGGTAACCGGGAACCCGCCCGAAAAATTGTCGGGTTCCCGAATTGAAAAAATACCCGAAACTCCCACCCCTACCTAGCGCACACAATCCTCCTCTTTCCTTCTCGCAGCCTAAAGAGTTGCAGCTAAGTCACTATCTTGCGCAAAAAAATCAGAGTTTGCTACTCTTTTAGCGCGTTTTGGGTGACTTTTGCCAATATTTCCGTCCTAGACTTGTTTAATATCTGTTTAGTGTCGGTTTATGTCTGTCACGTATTTATTTTGGTGATATTTGAGCTTAAATTCATACCTCACTTTTCACCTCTTTCGTATAGTAGCCCAGGGCATTCGCTTTGGCGTTTTGCCGGGCGCTCAGCCCTGTAACGTTTCGTTGGTGTTTCGTGTGTGTGGCTGTTGTGTGCATATACCCTTACGAGAGTGTTCTTTTGTTCGTAGTGCGTGAATGGAATTTTCCACACATTGCACGGGGAAATTCCATTCCGTTTCACTCTCGCTTTGTACGCCCTTTTCTTTACAATTGTTTATTGTTTGACTCTTTTTATATCTCCTTACAGGTGATAATGAGTTCTTCGGAGGAAGAGCAATCGAGGTCTTGGTTGCCTCCGTGCTCTTCCAATTCTTCTTCCCTCCCTTCCACTACTCTCACTTATAAGGGCGTCAGCTCAGTGAGTGTGTTGGAGACCTCTGTGTTTCGCTCGCCTAACAGCGAGTCAAACACGATGGTCAGGGGAGGTAAGGGCGTCAGTCTGTCGGCTCGCTGTGGTATTTTTGTACCGGGAGCGTCGAGCAAGACAGGCTATATAGGTAAGTTAGGTGTTCATAAGTCTTCGGACCGAACACCCGTCATTAGCAATTCTAGCTCCCTCCAACTCACGACCACCGCGTCTGTGCAGTTGGTGGGGCGGTAGCTAGTATTACCGGGTCCTCTCGACCCCCGACCACCGTCGGGAGCCTGGAGGGGGCATTAACTGGTAAGACCGCTAAGCGGTCAGCTAATGATGTTACTGGGTCTTGCCGACCCCCGACCACCGTCGGGGTGCCTAGCGAGATTTCACCCAGTGTTACTGGCTTCCCCCGACATCCGACCACCGTCGGTGTGTCTGGGGGAATTACAGCCGGTAACGCAAATCCGCATCCCGCTAAGAAGACCTCCTCTTCGAGCAGGTTCTCGCAGCGGAAGACTGCTGGTTCCCGCCAGTCACTGAGCAACGTCAGTGCTCCGGGTGCTTTTCCCAGTGGTGCTGCAATGCAGCAGCCCGTCCACCCCCGGCAGTCAATGCGAATCGGGGCTCTGGTCGGGGAAGCACAGTCCCTAGAGTTGCGGCCGAATTGCTTCTCCCCACTGGGGAGCCCGGCCCGGACAATTTGGGTAGTGAGGCTTCTATACTGCAGCCTAACACTTCCCGTGCTTCTAAACGGCCTTTATTACGGTGGCTCACACCCCCGCTAAGAAGCTTAAAGCCAAGAAGGGTAAATCCAAGGATAAACCCAAGTCGGGTAAGAAGGCTCAGCCCTCTCTTCCCCCCGATTCTCAATCTGAGCAACTCAGATTATTGACTCTTTGCTGAGCGGCATGGTTCGGATACTAATCCCCCGACGCTGCCGGCTATTGAGAAGGGTTCTCCCCAGTCAGTTGTCACTGTGATGGAGGATGTTCCCGAGTCGGACCCCGGTGTTTTCCCGGTCTCCGATATTCATGAGAACCTGGGACAATTTTGTCCGAATGCGGTATCTCGACCTACTCCTCCCGTGCCTGCGGCTCTCGGAGCCCTGCCGGGGAGGAGTCTGTCACTGGTCCGTGGTCATACCCACCCCCATGGGATTTTACCCACCGGACTACTTCTCCCGAATTTCAGAATCTTTCAGAATCTCAGGCCGGCTACGACCCCCAGCCTTGTCAGGCTATGGCGGCAGATGCCAAGGCCCTGTTAGAGAAGTATATGCCAGAAATTTTTCCCCAAGTCCAGTCGGACAGTGATCAGCCATCGCTGTTATTCAGACAGCATGGCCCGTCTCCTGGTATTCCTCTTACAGAGGACTTCAAACAGGAGTATGGGGATAGGGAGGCACTCTCCGATGCGGGTCGGGCCACCCGACTTCCCTTTGAAAGTGCCTTCTCTTTCTATCGGGATGATACCCAGGGCTTCTTTTCAGCCAAGGATTTATCCCAGGAAATTTTGGGTATGGGACAACGTTTGAATATCAATTTCAAGTCTCAGTCCTATAGATCCGCCGAGAAGCCCCTAGTGAACTTTGAAACCAAAGTCAGTTCGGGCTTAAAGCTTTCGGCGTACCTGGGTTCACTGTTACGTCTTCAGGCCAGGTCAGTTGAACTGAATGTGACCGAGGGGGACTCCAATTTGTTGGATGAACTCCTGCTTTTGTTAGCTGGACTTTAGTGGTCTCAGCTCTCATCAGCGGCGATTGACATTATGCATCAACGCCGCAAGTTGGCGCTATCCACACTGGGAGTGCTAGAGAAAGACATCCCGCCTCTCTTGCGGGGTATCCCTTCCTCTCATCCCAAACTCTTTGGGGGCCAGTTTAACGAGGTCTTCCTCAAAGAGATAGAGGGTCGCAAACAGGCAAAGAAGATGGCCCACTCAGCCTGCTCGGTCCTTTCCGAAGTCTAAGTCGGTCTCGACAGGCGCTAACCGCTCAAATCGTCGAGTGACTGTGACTATCCCTCGGGTTGAGACCCCTACCCTGGGCAACCGTGGTAGAGGCTCGGCGAGAGGAAGAGGGGGGCGTAAGACCGCCGCCAAGGGCCCCGGTCAGGCCCAAGTCGGCCTTTTGATACCTTACCTCGGGTGCTTGTGGACAGTGTAGGTGGGCGGCTCCAGAGATTCCTCCCAGTTTGGGAGGCAATCTCCGGCGACGCCTTCGTACTATCCGTCGTGCGCGACGGCTTTTACATAGATCTGATAAAGCCGATTCCAAACGGCGCCATCAGAATCCGCCCGCCTCAAATGTCAGCCCTTTTCCAGCAGCACATCTCCTCAGAGATCGCCACACTGCTGGGAAAGGGCGCTGTAGAGAGGGCGAGAGATCATCCTCATCTCTGTCTCTCCCCAATTTTTGTCATTCCCAAGCGCTCGGGAAGTTTACGAATGATTCTAAACATGAATAGAATCAACAGGTTTATACCTCCAGTGCATTTTCGCATGGAGACCTTGGCATCTATTCTGCCCTTGATCAAACGGGACGACCTTGCGATCTCCCTCGATCTCAAAGACGCGTACTTTCACATTCCCATTCACTCTCTGTCGAGAAATTTGCTGGGATTCGCGTTCCAGGGCGAAACGTTTCGATTTCGTGCCCTGCCCTTTGGGCTGAGGCCGGCCCCTCGAGTCTTTACCCGAATAGTGTCGGCCCTGGCCGCGTTTCTACGGAATCGCGGCCTCCGATTATTCGTCTATCTAGACGATTGGCTCCTAGTTGCAAACTCAGAGTCCCTCCTGTTGGATCAGTTATGCCTTTTACTGCGACTAACGCAAGACTTAGGCTTTCTGATAAACTGGGAAAAATCGGAATTATCTCCCACACGTACCCCGGTGTACTTGGGTGCGGAGATAGATATCCTGAATCAGCTTGCCCGCCTCAGTCGGGACAGAATTCGGACTATCACCATGACCGCACGGTCATTGCGAGTAGCCCGCAGGGTCAGAGCCAGACAATGGCTTCAATTCCTGGGCTATCTGGCCAGTCTAGTCGACGTCTTACCAGACTGCAGGCTGTTGATGAGGCCCTTTCAGAGGCACCTCCTCAAGTTTTACAGACCGGGCAAAGATTCTCCTTTGGGGTGGATTCCACTCCCAAGAGATATCCAGTTCGTTTCTTGCCCAAGGCAAGCCTCTCTGTTCCCCTCTTCCGTCAGTTTCTCTGGCGACAGACGCCTCCCTTCTCGGTTGGGGCGGTCATTGCCGGGGCGAGATGATTTCAGGGGACTGGTCTCACTTGAGAGTTATGCCCCATGTCAATGTTTTGGAAATGATGACGGTCAGCCTGTCTCTTCATCATTTCAGGCCCGGTCTTGTTGGTCGCACTGTACTCGTTCTTACGGACAATGTCACAGTAGCTGCCTATATCAATCGCCAAGGCGGCACTCGGTCTTCCTCTCTGAACACCTTAGCTGCCCAGTTGTGTAGGTGGTGCCGGTCTATGAACATTATTCCGGTAGCCTCCTACATTCCAGGTCAGGAAAATCTGATCGCGGATTTTCTGTCGCGGGGCAAATGCCTCCCGTCAGAGTGGACTCTTCATCCGGAGGTGTTTGCTCTTCTCCAAGAGGTGTGGGGTCCTCTGGAGATCGATCTGTTCGCCTCCACCCTCCATCACCGACTCCCGAGGTATTGCTCGCGGGTTCGGGATCAGGAGGCGTGGGCGATGGATGCCTTTTCCCTCCATTGGGGAGCTATCCGGGGGTACGCTTTCCCCCCTCATTCCTCTGATCCCTCAGGTCTTGAGGAAGGTCAAGGAGGACAGGGCTTGGCTCTTGTTGATAGCCCCACATTGGCCAGCGAGACATTGGTTTCCAGACCTGCTGAGTCTCCTGGCCGGCCAGCCGTTTCCCCTTCCTCTCAGGGAGGATTTGATAATTCAACCCCTCTCGGGGAATGTTCATCAACGCCCAGCGGTCCTCCACTTGACTGCCTGGCCGTTGTTGGGGAAGACGCCAGAAACTCGGGGCTCTCCGAAAGGGCCTCCCAGTTTGTAATGAGAATCCGTAGAGACTCCACCAGAGATCTCTACAACTCTCGTCTAGGGGCCTTCTTTTCTTGGTGCGAGAATCAGGGATGTCTCGCCACGTGAAGCCCCTATTGGTGTTATTGCCGATTTTTTGATCTCCCTTTTCGATAAGGGTAGATCGATTTCAACCATACGTGGCTATCGTTCGGCTATTGCCGCCGTCCACGTTGGTTTTGCTGATGGTTCGGGAGTCTCCAACTCCCCTCTTTTGGCTAGGTTGACTCGCTCGTTCTTCTTGCAGCGTCCATCAACTCGTAGCCTGACTCCTTCTTGGAGTCTACCCAAGGTCCTTGACGTGCTTGCGAAGCCACCTTTTGAACCTTTGGGTAAAGCGTCCTTTCACCATTAACGGTCAAGACGCTATTTTTAGTCGCTATTGCTTCGGCACAGAAGAGGAGTACTCTTCATGCTCTGTGTATAACACCGGGTCACATCCATTGGGAAAACCATGGTGTGCGACTTATACCCAAGCCCTCCTTTATTGCCAAAAATCAGACTGCTTCCTCTGGTCCAGCTGAGATTTTTCTTAGACCGCTGTCGGACCATTCCTCGGTGCAGGAGGATAAGGTCTGGTGTCCGGTGAGGGCCTTGAAATGGTATTTAGATAGGACTAAGACTCTTCGTAAGAGTGATCAGCTTTTTGTCATCACTTGTTATGATCCAAAATCCACAAAAGATAAGAATCAAACAAAAGATATTAACTTTAGATGATTTATGGTTTAATTTAAATATTTACCAACACCAAATATAACAGAATTACAGATTCTAGTTACAAATACACTACATGTACTTAAACTGGTAAAGACTTACAATTTCTCAGCTGGGAAATTCCTATTAGTCCAGAATGTTCCTGAAGTGTAGAGTAAGCTGGCTGCTAATCCCCAAATATTGAATCCAAACGGTATGTTGTCCAACTGGCAAAAGAAGATTCCAGATCCAGCCGAAGAATGTCCAAAATAATTCAGGAAGTCATCGATGTCGATAATGATGTCGATGACGATGTCCAAGACGATGGCAATCACAATGTCGATAACAGTGTCAACTGCAATCTCGATAATCAATGTCAATGACGATGTTGACCACAATGTCAATAACGATGTCGAACACAACGTCAAATAGGTCAAGGATGAGGTCCAAGATGAAGTCCAAGATGAGGTCCAAGATGATCTCCACAGGTTGATATCAATATCAGATGGTGTTAACTGAGAACTTATGCAATATATGCTCCACGATGTATTCAGGGTATAAATTCTGAAATTTCTGTGCAAGCTCCCAGCTTATATACAATCTCAACCCTTAATTAGAATTTTCTAGATTCTACTACAATATTCATGAAAGTTTAGAACTCTCTTGCAAGTTCTATATAGTTGTAACAAACAAAGGAAGGGGATTCCCATGATCTATAAATAGACTCATTGCAATGTTACACTCTTACTAAGAGGTTCATGTAAAGGTCAGGATACATGTAAACAACACATTCCAACATGTTTTGCATGTACATTGTAATTATCACACATCACACACAATGATCTAGAATGTTCTTCCTCTACTGGATGTGCATTATGATTCTTTCACTGCTACACAGCACATTCACTTTTCACATATAAATAATAATTTCTCTTCTGGAAATTTCTATGTTCATAAAATCATATAGAAAACTGGAAAAATAACTTCCTTCTAGAAGATTCCTTAATTATATGACACACTCGAAAGCCCTTTTCCCCCGCTTCCAGAGAATCCATTTCTAGATGGATAGTCGAAGCGACCCAGGCAGCTGGGCCGGAGGCCCTATTGAGTGATGGGAAGCCCCGTGCTCACGATACCAGGGGCATCAGTGCCTCTTGGGCTCTTTTCCGAGGGGTGCCCCTAGTGGACATTATGAGGGCAGCCTACTGGCGCTCCTCCACGTCCTTCACATCTTTTTATTTAAACGATGTTCTGTCTGAAGAGTCTTTTTCTAACAAGACGTTGCAAGCTGCAACGTCATCCTTGGGTTCCTGTTGACCTTCCTCTTGGGACATGCCCCCCATTTGAATCTGTGCTGGTCTAGCAAATAGGTAGGTACATTGATTTATTGTAGTAAATCAGTAAAATCAGAATTGATTTTATTATTTGCTAGATAAATCTATGTACCTACCTATGTCCCACCCTCCTACCCCACTCCTTGCCTAGCAACATGTCAAAGTTTGTCTGAGGCTGCTCGTAAAGAGGAGGATTGTGTGCGCGCGTCATGCGTACGTGCACAGAGGAAGGCGTGATCCTAGGGGGGTATATGCACTGTCGTGACTTTAATTACTCGAATGGCTTGCGTAGTCGGAAGACTAGCAAATAGGTAGGTACATAGATTTATCTAGCAAATAATAAAATCAATTCTGATTTTACTGTTCTATGGCGATCCTCAAATTGGCAATGTTACAAACTTTCATATCTTTCTCATACGTAACCTATTTTGATGGAACCTTTTAAAAATTGCTTCTCTCTATCCTCTCTTTTCATTAAAATTGATATTTCCCCAGGGTTTCATTCTCCTTTAAGTAAGAAACAAAGTTAATCATATGCACTTTGGAAATACAAAAATAACAGTTATGGTCATGCAGTACGTCTTGTGGAGCATTTAATAATGATTTTTTTTGTGTAAATCAAGAGAAGAAAAATCATAATTTTGGAAGAACCGTTAGAAAAATATAAATTTGTTTTTGCTTTTGAAATATTTCCTCTTAACCTGTTGATTTACAGCAATAAATCGATCTATCTACCTATTTGCTAGTTTCCCAAACTATGCCGTCATTCGAGAAAACCTAAGTCTAAAACGCGCAGCCCCTGCCTGCGCGTGCGTACTCCCCGTCCACCAATCCAATCGCGCCACCGCCATACTCTTCCTCTTCCGTTCTCGCCCGTCAGAGAAGTGACATCTGTGAAGCTAAGTCTTAACCTAAATTGCGAGATTTTTACCTCCAAAAGCGTTTTTGGTTGCCTTTCGCAATAAAAATCCTGTTCACCATGTTTTCACACTCATTTCGGTGTATTGGATTTTTCCTGAGTCAACCTCCTTCACGGTAAATTAATGAAATTACTTTGCCGTTTTTCCTCACTTTCGGGGCTTTATTCACAGACGGTATACTAGTACACTGTGTCGGGGGTTACATGTCGTTTTTCCGAAGGTTCGTATTTCCGACGGTTCGTTTTTCCGAAGGTTCATAATTCCGAAGGTTCGTTATTCCGAAGGTTCGTTACTCCGAAGGTTCGTTTTTCCGAAGGTTCGTTTTTCCGAAGGTTCTTTTTTCCGAAAATGAAATGGGGTTCATAATTCCGAAGGTTCGTATTTCCGAAAATGAAAAAGGGTTCGTATTTCCGAAAATGAAAAAGGGTTCATATTTCCGAAAATGAAATAGGGTTCGTATTTCCGAAAATGAAAAAGGGTTCGTATTTCCGAAAATGAAATAGGGTTCGTATTTCCGAAAATGAAAAAGGGTTCGTATTTCCGAAAATGAAAAAGGATTTAAATTCAGAGAATACGGCGTCAATCCGTATTTTGGATAGGGAGGAGGGGAAAGACGGCCAAGTGTAAAGATATTCATTTCGTACTCTATAATCATAACAATGATGATAACAATTATAATAAAATCCAGAGAAATAGCCATTATTATCGTAATTCCTATCAATATTATCATTATTATTATTATGATTATTATTATTTACTACAATAAATCAATGTACCTACCTATTTGCTAGTCTTCCGACTACGCAAGCCATTCGAGTAATTAAAGTCACGACAGTGCATATACCCCCCTAGGATCACGCCTTCCTCTGTGCACGTACGCATGACGCGCGCACACAATCCTCCTCTTTCCTTCTCGCAGCCTAAAGAGTTGCAGCTAAGTCACTATCTTGCGCAAAAATTCAGAGTTTGCTACTCTGTTAGCGCGTTTTTGGGTGACTTTTGCCAATATTTCCGTCCTAGACTTGTTTATTATCTGTTTAGTGTCGGTTTATGTCTGTCACGTATTTATTTTGGTGATATTTGAGCTTATATTCATACCTCACTTTTCACCTCTTTCGTATAGTAGCCCAGGGCATTCGCTTTGGCGTTTTGCCGGGTGCTCAGCCCTGTAACGTTTCGTTGGTGTTTCGTGTGTGTGGCTGTTGTGTGCATATACCCTTACGAGAGTGTTCTTTTGTTCGTAGTGCGTGAATGGAATTTTCCACACATTGCGCGGGAAAATTCCATTCCGTTTCACTCTCGCTTTGTACGCCCTTTTCTTTATAATTGTTTATTGTTGACTCTTTTATATCTCCTTACAGGTGATAATGAGTTCTTCGGAGGAAGAGCAATCGAGGTCTTGGTTACCTCCAGGCTCTTCCAATTCTTCTTCCCTCCCGTCCACTACTCTCACTTATAAGGGCGTCAGCCCAGTGAGTGTGTTGGAGACCTCTGTGTTTCGCTCGCCTACCAGCGAGTCAAACACGATGGTTAGGGGAGGTAAGGGCGTCAGTCTGTCTGCTCGCTCTGGTATTTTTGTACCGGGAGCGTCGAGCAAGACAGGCTGTATAGGTAAGTTAGGTGTTCATAAGTCTTCGGACCGAACACCCGTCATTAGCAATTCTAGCTCCCTCCAACTCACGACCACCGCGTCTGCAGTTGGGGGGGCGGTAGCTAGTATTACCGGGTCCTCTCGACCCCCGACCACCGTCGGGAGCCTGGAGGGGGCATTAACTGGTAAGACCGCTAAGCGGTCAGCTAATGATGTTACTGGGTCTT
Source organism: Heliocidaris erythrogramma (assembly GCA_025617745.1). Taxonomy (NCBI): domain Eukaryota; kingdom Metazoa; phylum Echinodermata; class Echinoidea; order Camarodonta; family Echinometridae; genus Heliocidaris; species Heliocidaris erythrogramma. The sequence continues at coordinate 30,992,854 of CM046858.1, read as the reverse complement.
GCCGACCCCCGACCACCGTCGGGGTGCCTAGCGAGATTTCACCCAGTGTTACTGGCTTCCCCCGACATCCGACCACCGTCGGTGTGTCTGGGGGAATTACAGCCGGTAACGTAAATCCGCATCCCGCTAAGAAGACCTCCTCCTCGAGCAGGTTCTCGCAGCGGAAGACTGCTGGTTCCCGCCAGCCACTGACCAACGTCAGTGCTCCGGGTGCTATTTCCAGCAGTGCTGCAATGCAGCAGCCCGTCCACTCCCCGGCAGTCAATGCGAATCGGGGCTCTGGTCGGGGAAGCACAGTCCCTAGAGTTGCGGCCGAATTACTTCTCCCCACTGGGGAGCCCGGCCCGGACAATTTCGGTAGTGAGGCTTTTATACTGCAGCCTAACACTTCCCGTGCTTCTAAACGGCCTTCTATTACGGTGGCTCACACCCCCGGTAAGAAGCCTAAAGCCAAGAAGGGTAAATCCAAGGATAAACCCAAGTCGGGTAAGAAGGCTCAGCCCTCTCTTCCCCCCGACTCTCAATCTGAGCTGCTCAGATTAATGAGACTCTTTGCTGAGCAGCATGGTTGGGATACTAATCCCCCGACGCTGCCGGCTACTGAGACGGGTTCTCCCCAGTCAGTTGTCACTGTGATGGAGGATGTTCCCGAGTCGGACCCCGGTGTTTTCCCGGTCTCCGATATTCATGAGAACCTGGGACAATTTTGTCCGAATGCGGTTTCTCGACCTACTCCTCCCGTGCCTGCGGCTCTCGGAGCCCCGCCGGGGGAGGAGTCTGTCACTGGTCCGTGGGCATATCCACCCCCATGGGATTTTCCCCACCGGACTACTTCTCCCGAAATTGATTCTGTCTCGCAGGTTTCTACCCCGTCTGTTTCAGAATCTCAGGCCGGCTACGACCCCCAGCCTTGTCAGGCTATGGCGGCAGATGCCAAGGCCCTGTTAGAGAAGTATATGCCAGAAATTTTCCCCCAAGTCCAGTCGGACAGTGATCAGCCATCGCTGTTATTCAGACAGCATGGCCCGTCTCCTGGTATTCCTCTTACAGAGGACTTCAAACAGGAGTATGGGGATAGGGAGGCACTCGCCGATGCGGGTCGGGCTACCCGACGCCCCTTTGGTAGTGCCTTCTCTTTCTATCGGGATGATACCCAGGGCTTCTTTTCAGCCAAGGGTTTATCCCAGGAAATTATGGGTATGGGACAACGTTTGAATATCAATTTCAAGTCTCAGTCCTATAGATCCGCCGAGAAGCCCCTAGTGAACTTTGAAACCAAAGTCAGGTCGGGCTTAAGGCTTTCGGCGTACCTGGGTTCACTGTTACGCCTTCGGGCCAGATCAGTTGAACTGAATGTGACCGAGGGGGACTCCAATTTGTTGGATGAACTCCTGCTTTTGTTAGCTGGACTTCAGTGGTCTCAGCTCTCATCAGCGGCGATTGACATTACGCATCAACGCCGCAAGCTGGCGCTCTCCACACTGGGAGTGCTAGAGAAAGACATCCCGCCTCTCTTGCGGGGTATCCCTTCCTCTCATCCCAAACTATTTGGGGGCCAGTTTAACGAGGTCTTCCTCAAAGAGATAGAGGGTCGCAAACAGGCAAAAGAGATGGCCAGACAATTCTTGCCCACTCAGCCTGCTCGGTCCTTTCCGAAGTCTAAGTCGGTCTCGACAGGCGCTAACCGCTCAAATCGTCGAGTGACTGTGACTATCCCTCGGGTTGAGACCCCTACCCTGAGCAACCGTGGTAGAGGCTCGGCGAGAGGAAGAGGGGGGCGTAAGACCGCCGCCAAGGGCACGGTCAGGCCCAAGTCGGCCTTTTGATACCTTACCCCGAGTGCTTGTGGACAGTGTAGGCGGGCGGCTCCAGAGATTCCTCCCAGTTTGGGAGGCAATCTCCGGCGACGCCTTCGTACTATCCGTCGTGCGCGACGGCTTTTACATAGATCTGATAAAGCCGATTCCAAACGGCGCTATCAGAATCCGCCCGCCTCCAATGTCAGCCCTTTTCCAGCAGCACATCTCCTCAGAGATCGCCACGCTGCTGGGAAAGGGCGCTGTAGAAAGGGCGAGAGATCATCCTCATCTCTGTCTCTCCCCAATTTTTGTCATTCCCAAGCGCTCGGGAAGTTTACGTATGATTCTAAACATGAAAAGAATCAACAGGTTTATACCTCCAGTGCATTTTCGCATGGAGACCTTGGCATCTATTCTGCCCTTGATCAAGCGGGACGACCTTGCGATCTCCCTCGATCTCAAAGACGCGTACTTTCACATTCCCATTCACTCTCTGTCGAGAAATTTGCTGGGATTCGCGTTCCAGGGCGAAACGTTTCGATTTCGTGCCCTGCCCTTTGGGCTGAGGCCGGCCCCTCGAGTCTTTACTCGAATAGTGTCGGCCCTGGCCGCGTTTCTACGGAATCGCGGCCTCCGATTATTCGTCTATCTAGACGATTGGCTCCTAGTTGCAAACTCAGAGTCCCTCCTGTTGGATCAGTTATGCCTTTTACTGCGACTAACGCAAGACTTAGGCTTTCTGATAAACTGGGAAAAATCGGAATTATCTCCCACACGTACCCCGGTGTACTTGGGTGCGGAGATAGATATCCCGAATCAGCTTGCCCGCCCCAGTCGGGACAGAATTCGGACTATCACCATGACCGCACGGTCATTGCGAGTAGCCCGCAGGGTCAGAGCCAGACAATGGCTTCAATTCCTGGGCTATCTGGCCAGTCTAGTGGACGTCTTACCAGACTGCAGGCTGTTGATGAGGCCCTTTCAGAGGCACCTCCTCAAGTTTTACAGACCGGGCAAAGATTCTCTTTTGGGGTGGATTCCACTCCCAAGAGATATCAAGCTCCTTCTCGCCCCCTGGTCGAACAGTTCGTTTCTTGCCCAAGGCAAGCCTCTCTGTACACCTCTTCCGTCAGTTTCTCTGACGACAGACGCCTCCCTTCTCGGTTGGGGCGGTCATTGCCGGGGCGAGATGATTTCAGGGGACTGGTCTCACTTGAGAGTTATGCCCCATATCAATGTTTTGGAAATGATGGCGGTCAGCCTGTCTCTTCATCATTTCAGGCCCGGTCTTGTTGGTCGCACTGTACTCGTTCTTACGGACAATGTCACAGTAGCTGCCTATATCAATCGCCAAGGCGGCACTCGGTCTTCCTCTCTGAACACCTTAGCTGCCCAGTTGTGGAGGTGGTGCCGGTCTATGAACATTATTCCGGTAGCCTCCTACATTCCCGGTCAGGAAAATCTGATCGCGGATTTTCTGTCGCGGGGCAAATGCCTCCCGTCAGAGTGGACTCTTCATCCGGAGGTGTTTGCTCTTCTCCAAGAGGTGTGGGGTCCTCTGGAGATCGATCTGTTCGCCTCCACCCTCAATCACCGACTCCCGAGGTATTGCTCGCGGGTTCGGGATCAGGAGGCGTGGGCGATGGATGCCTTTTCCCTCCATTGGGGAGCTATCCGGGGGTACGCTTTTCCCCCCATTCCTCTGATCCCTCAGGTCTTGAGGAAGGTCAAGGAGGACAGGGCTTGGCTCTTGTTGATAGCTCCACATTGGCCAGCGAGACATTGGTTTCCAGACCTGCTGAGTCTCCTGGCCGGCCAGCCGTTTCCCCTTCCTCTCAGGGAGGATTTGATAATTCAACCCCTCTCGGGGATTGTTCATCAACGCCCAGCGGTCCTCCACTTGACTGCCTGGCCGTTGTTGGGGAAGACGCCAGAAACTCGGGGCTCTCCGAAAGGGCCTCCCAGTTTGTAATGAGAAGCCGTAGAGACTCCACTAGAGATCTCTACAACTCTCGTCTAGGGGCCTTCTTTTCTTGGTGCGAGAATCAGGGTGTCTCGCCACGTGAAGCCCCTATCGGTGTTATTGCCGATTTTTTGATCTCCCTTTTCGATAAGGGTAGATCGATTTCAACCATACGTGGCTATCGTTCGGCTATTGCCGCCGTCCACGTTGGTTTTGCTGATGGTTCGGGAGTCTCCAACTCCCCTCTTTTGGCTAGGTTGACTCGCTCCTTCTTCTTGCAGCGTCCATCAACTCGTAGCCTGACTCCTTCTTGGAGTCTACCCAAGGTCCTTGACGTGCTTGCGAAGCCACCTTTTGAACCTTTGGGTAAAGCGTCCTTTCACCATTTAACGGTCAAGACGCTATTTTTAGTCGCTATTGCTTCGGCACAGAGGAGGAGTACTCTTCATGCTCTGTGTATAACACCGGGTCACATCCGTTGGGAAAACCATGGTGTGTGACTTATACCCAAGCCCTCCTTTATTGCCAAAAATCAGACTGCTTCCTCTGGACCAGTTGAGATTTTTCTTAGACCGCTGTCGGACCATTCCTCAGTGCAGGAGGATAAGGTCTGGTGTCCGGTGAGGGCCTTGAAATGGTATTTAGATAGGACTAAGACTCTTCGTAAGAGTGATCAGCTTTTTGTCATCACTCGAGAGCCCTTTTCCGCCGCTTCCAGAGAATCCATTTCTAGATGGATAGTCGAAGCGATCCAGGCAGCTGGGCCGGAGGCCCTATTGACTGATGGGAAGCCCCGTGCTCACGATACCAGGGGCATCAGTGCCTCTTGGGCTCTTTTCCAAGGGGTGCCCCTAGTGGACATTATGAGGGCAGCCTACTGGCGTTCCTCCACGTCCTTCACATCTTTTTATTTAAAAGATGTTCTGTCTGAAGAGTCTTTTTCTAACAAGACGTTGCAAGCTGCAACGTCATCCTTGGGTTCCTGTTGACCTTCCTCTTGGGACATGCCCCCCATTTGAATCTGTGCTGGTCTAGCAAATAGGTAGGTACATTGATTTATTGTAGTAAATCAGTAAAATCAGAATTGATTTTATTATTTGCTAGATAAATCTATGTACCTACCTATGTCCCACCCTCCTACCCCACTCCTTGCCTAGCAACATGTCAAAGTTTGTCTGAGGCTGCTCGTAAAGAGGAGGATTGTGTGCGCGCGTCATGCGTACGTGCACAGAGGAAGGCGTGATCCTAGGGGGGTATATGCACTGTCGTGACTTTAATTACTCGAATGGCTTGCGTAGTCGGAAGACTAGCAAATAGGTAGGTACATAGATTTATCTAGCAAATAATAAAATCAATTCTGATTTTACTGATTATTATAATTTATTATTATTATCATCATTATTGTTATTATTATTAATATTATTATCATTATTATAATTGTTCCTATTATAATAACCAATATTTGTGAGCGAGCGTGGAGAGCGAGCGCCTCAGGAATACATGTTTCACTTCTCATAAAATGATATTACTTCGGCGATTAAAATACATACTGATGTATTGAAGAAAGTGAATGATCGGATTCCGGATTAAATTTCCTACAACGAAATTGGCTTGAAGTTATTTATATAATGTATATACCGCTTTGGAAAAGTTCCAAGTAGATCTTTACAAGCAGAAAATGGTCACGTAATGTTTTTGAAAGGGGGAGCTGATGCCTCTTGGCAGAATATCATACTCCCCGTTCGTACAATTTGCAAGCGAGCGAAGCGAGTTAGAAAAAACATAAAACCCTTTTTTATTGTAATGGAAATGCAATTTCGCCATCAAAAGACAAATATAGAACATGTAATAATGAGCCATGAATAATATTACTGAACCCTACTGCCGAATATGGAATATTTGGGCACTTCACTCGCCCTAATGAAGGGCGTTCCCTGTCCCAAACTATTCCGTTTCTAAATCTTACGCGCTAGTGAGCAAGTAAAAAAAAGGAGATATTGTATATAGAATAATGATTTTAGCCGACCATCTCGCTTCCCAAAATAACAGGATGTTCGGGCACCACGCTGCTGGATTCCAGCGAGCCAAACATTGACACTTTATTATCTTTAAGATGTAATTACTTCGTGAACATAAATTGTGATTTAAAAAGTATACTATGAAAAGTGTAAACTAAAAATAAGGTGGGGGCGTCCTGCTTCCCTAGCCCTCAGAGCCATCTATTACAGAGTTTGGCCAACTCGGCTCCATGTAGGTAGCAATATGACGCTTGTTGCTTTGTTAGGCAAGCACTAAACAAAGGAATATACGCCATGTTGTGCCCAAATAAACCGAGTTGGCCGAAGTCTGTAATATGGCTCTGTAGATGACTCTACAAGCCCTCCCCTCCGGTCCCCAAAACAACAACAGCAATAAAAACAACAACATAATATTACAGAGAGTTCATAAAGGAGTCACTGCTATTGATAAGTGCCCTTTTTGTCTTGTGATAAGTGCCCTATACCTATATACCTATATATATATTTAATATATTGTACGTATATACTCCGATGTCGCTTACAAATCGAGCCCTAAAGTCCACAAAAGAACCACATATGCCTACCTAGCTCAGAGAGGCTTCCTATATAATAGATTCCGATCCCCTACTGATATCAGCATAATGAGAGGCAGTGGAGCAGGGGGCAGTTATACAAGAATGAGCAGTGCCCTTACATCAAAACAGGAAGAAGGACAATTTCTTTCTAAATTTTTTTAAGCTCGCTGGCTACGCCCCCTCGCATTTACCATTGTCTTTTTATCATATTAGGAAAATCGCTGTTATTCAAAATATCTTCAATATGAATAATCAGATCATTGCACTCAACTGTAAAATAATTTTTTTTTCTTTTTTTTTCTTTTTCATCTAGAACCATGCTAAGACATAAACAATAATGTGTCGAAAATGATATTCGATAGTGTATTAATGGGTGGGGACACCAACAAAAGTAATATACTATTGTCTCAGCTCAAAGTGGCATTTCCCGCAATTTTTTCACCCTTTGCCCCCAAAGTGCCCCTTTTGTTGGTGCCCCCACCCATTTTGAAAGACGCTCCACCGCCCCTGCTTTCACCCACACTGGGAGTTACTAAAGTTCTGGATTCTGATCTTTACCTCCTATTTTGCTCTTTTTAGTTATATATTGTGATATGATTTACATTGCATACAAGAATTATCTTTTGATGAACATTGACGAGTGCATATGGACGTCTATTAATGACGTCTATTATTCACAAGTAATATAATTTGATAATGCTGAACTCACTTTCCTTTTCAGATGATGATAGAATCTTAATTACATTCAAATGATCCTAATGATTACTAAAGTTTTGCAACCATGGGCCTATTTCTATCTGTCAACCTCAAAACACATATCCAGTGGATCCAAATTTCTACATATCCATAATGAAAATTATAGTGTCCAAAGCATATTAAGCTAAGGCTGGCTACTAAAATAAGGCAATTTTTTAACACGTAATTTTTTTCATTTAGTATGCATGAATGTGTAAAATTATTTGACTATATAAATTCATTATGCAAAACATAACATCATATTTTACTCCCATTGCAGGCTAATTTTGTGGGTTGTGACCATAGCTTTAATGCCAAATGAATTTAAAGTAGAGAAAACCTTAGGTTGGTGAAACATTGTAGATTGACAGATTGACGGGTATTATATGAATACACAGATGAATTAAGAGTGAACATGACTGTCATCAAATAAACTGGGTAATTTTCCTGATCGGTAACTTATACGTAAAAATGAGAGTGTTAAGATATATCATTTCAGGTAAAATATTAAGGTGCACAAATATACTTCTTAGAATAATGTTTGTAAGTGTCTTTTGTTGATAGCATTTAAAGATGATAAAGTGTCCTTTTTTCTTGTTCGTTCGTAAAACTTAAACTTTTCTTGGATGCCTCGTTCAGCAAATATACACATATTCGTGTTGCAAACTGCCCGAAATCCGACATATGATGCACCACGCGTTACCCCGGGTTATAGCGTTGTACCCCGGGGTACCATAGTGTCCCTGTATTAATTAAAGAGTTGCGACAACTGGGGATTTGAACGCCATTTTGTTTCCACTATTACATAACATTTCTATTCAATTCCGATGAGCACCTGGGTGTTCTCAATAGAAAGAATTCGAACGGCATTTTGTTTCCAGAAAAGTGAGACGTCCATGTCGCAACTCTTTAATACAGGGACATTATGGTACCTAGGGTACAACGCTACCCGGGGTAACGCGTGGTGCATCATATCAAGTATAGGAGGTGATCATGTACATAAACTTTTCTCGTGTATTTCTTTGACAAAATAAAATTGTAGGTTAATTCTTTCCTCGCTCTCTTCGCTCGCTCATAAAATTTAGAAAATGTAGAAACATAATGGTGGATTTTCGGGAAAGATGTGTCAGCCCCCCCCCCTACTTAAAAAAAAAGAGTTATGCGGCCCCTGTAATTATAAAAATTATAGTTAACCTATATCTGCGATTACTCGATAATTTATGTTTGTATAAAGTAAGCAAACAGTGGAACGACGGTTTTAAGTCACTTCGAGGGGCATGGTGACCGCATCCACTTGGTTTCAAACACGAGGCCCCCAAATACACGTAGTTATTGTATTAAGTTCCATTATATGAACTTTATAAAGATAACTGCGTACTGCACAATGTGAGATCACATGATCAGGCTTATGACTTATAATAAGATATATAAATTTTCCTACCCCACCCCTATCATGGGCCTTGCTAAAATGGGTTGGGGCAGGGGTGGGGTGTTGGGATGTCACTCCCCCCTTCATATTCAACACTGCTGTCAGTATATGAAGAGAAAGGAGAAAAGAAAAAGGTGAAAAGATTCATTAGAGGTTAGAAGGGAAAAAAGAGAGAAAAAGAAGAAAAAAAGAGAGAAAAAGAAGAAAAAAGGAAAGAAAACAGAAAACCTAATTCCGATTTTTTCAACACTGAAATTCGTATATGCATATGGGAGTAAATAGATTATAAGAAAAAAAAGCGAAAGGAAAACAAAGAAGAAAGCGACAGGATGAAGAAAGAAGAACTTTGAGATGAGATTAATGATGAACATGGCTGCCCAAATACAGTTTTGTATCTCAGACCCGGACGAGACTCATCTTTCTTTCACATTCCTTTAATCCAAATAGGACTGGAGGGCAATTAGCGCCCCCCCCCCCACCACTGATAGTTTTAAAGGGCTTGCCGCGCGACCTTATGACTTTTTCTTTAGAGTGTAATGTATCTTTTGATACAAAATGTGTGTGTATTCCCGGGTATGGTGTTACGTAACATTTGAAGGTCATATAATAAATGTCAATGAAAAATGGTAGGTTCGTATTTATGAGTAAAACCTTTAATCATTTGTACAGTCCAACCGTCTTCTTTCCTATTCCATTTTCTTTCTTTTTTTCTTATTTTTTCGCCATCCGATGAGGGAGGGGTGGGGGCGTTCCCTCCCCCCCCCCCCATTTCTACACCTCTGCTCCTGATGAATTTGCTTTTTTTTCCAGGAATTATGAACCCTATTTCATTTTTCGGAAATACGAACCCTATTTCATTTTCGGAAATACGAACCCTTTTTCATTTTCGGAAATACGAACCTTATTTCATTTTCGGAAATACGAACCCTTTTTCATTTTCGGAAATACGAACCCTATTTCATTTTCGGAAATACGAACCCTTTTTCATTTTCGGAAATACGAACCTTATTTCATTTTCGGAAATACGAACCCTTTTTCATTTTCGGAAATACGAACCCTTTTTCATTTTAGGAAATACGAACCTTCGGAATTATGAGCCCTTTTTCATTTTTGGAAATACGAACCTTCGGAAATATGAACCCTATTTCATTTTCGGAATTATGAACCTTCGGATAAACGAACCGTCGGATAAACGAACCTTCGGAATAACGAACCTTCGGAATAATGCAACAAATGTTCGGAATTACGAACCCTTTTTCATTTTCGGAATTATGAACCCCCAGGCATGGGAAATTAGTGTTTCGGAAATACGAACCTTCGGAAATACGAACCTTCGGAAAAACGAACCTTCGGAAAAACGAGATGCCCCCGTGTCTGTAGGTGGTTGATTCAACGCGCTTAGACAAGCGGTCTTATCATACGTTGTGCTCCGTAATAGGAGTTTATTCCCACTCCGTCTTGTGAGTTGGTTGTTACCTTTATATAGATCTATATTGTTTTGTAATAATAATAAATTTATTACTATATATTTGTTGCTTGTCTTTAATTTCAGCCATGTCGAGGTCTCCGTTCGGCTGGCGTTCCCCAGTATTTAATACTTATAAGGGGACTCGCCCAGCCTTGGAAGGGTTGGCTGCGAGAATTTAATCTCGCACCAACATTATAACTTCCACGGAGCTTCGACTAAGGTAAGTTAGGGCCTACTTCGTGTACGGCTCGCCCCGTTATGAGTTCGCCGTCTATTTTGACGACCAACTCATGCGGGGAAAACCGAGAGAGTGAGTGCTGGGACTCGGCCAATACCTCTCTCGAAGATAAAGACTTGTATAACGGTGGGAGTGAGTGCCTCCGGCCAATACCTCTCACCGATAAAACTGTGGGTGTTATCCCTGCCCACAGTTCGTCTCGCTCGAGCATCATTCCTCGCTCTCCAGCCATAGGTGTGATTGCTCAGGGATCGGCTCCTTTTGTCTCTCCGCACGCTTCTAACACAAGCAAGGCGGGTAAGGGTAAAAAGAGTCGTGATCCTCCAAAAGTACTCCCTTCAGGGCCTACTACGGAGGCGGTGCCCGTTTCTAAGGGTAAAGGGGGCGATAAACATGCCCACCTGCCCAAGAAGCGTAAGCGCCAGAGTACTGCCCAGCCAACAGGCGAGGCGGACTCTCTTCCCTTGACACCGACTGTGTGTTCACCTCATGTGTCAGGGGGGGCCAAGAAGAAGAAGGTTAGCCCCCAAGGGGCGACCACTTCTTCTTAGGCGTCTCCCAATGAATTATCTCAAGATCATTGTGGAGCGGAGTGGTTGGTCAGACTCTGTGTCTGTACTCCCCACCACGCCTGACTCCAACCCCTCCCCCGAAGGGGGAAGGTGGGATACCTGTACCCGACCCGACCCAGGTCCGGTTCGGATACCGGTTTTTACCGGTTATCCGGCTAGGAACACTGGTTTTCCCTTGTTTTCCACCACTGCTTCTAGTGGGTTGGGATCCGGTTCCTTTTCTCAGGTATCCGGCTCATTGTGTTTGTTTTCCAACACACTAGATCCTTACCGCCCCACTTCGGGCGTCTCTCGACCACGTTCAGCTTTGATCGTCCGGTCGGGGCTACTCCCATTCCAGCGGCACTTGGTGCTCCGCTTGGGGAGGAATCCTGGGACTGCTTACACCGCCCTTCTTGGGATCAGGTTTCAGTCTGGATTTTCGGAGGATGATGCCTCTTCACAGGCTGAGATTACACCCCAGACCTTTGGGTCCTTGGCGGTAGAGACTCAAGCCCTGCTGGAGAAATTTCTTCCCGACACTTTTACAGAGTCGGGCTGATCCGGGACATCCGTCTCTCCTTTTTTAAGGTGAGCGTCCCTTCAAGGGCATCCCTCTTACGGAGGACTGTAAGCGAGTCTTCAATGACTTCGCCTCACGGCCTCTTGCATCCTTAGTAGGGTCCGTCCCTCGGCCGGGGATTTCACCTTCTCTAAACGGGACACTCTCGAATTATATTACGAGAAAGTCCGGTTCCAGTGACCTCCTACATGTAGGTGGTAGGCTTGGTGTCTACTTAAGAGTACACCTTACGCCAAAATAGAGAGGTTCCCGTCCTTAATGGAAGTTCATTCCAGGACTGGCCTGAGGCTGACTGCCTACTTGGGTACGCTCTTTTCCCTTAGCGCTAGGAGCCAGCACCTCGAGATGTCCGACTCGGACATCCTGTGCTAGACGAAGCCCCTTGTCCAAGGACAGGCTCGTTGTGGTTGGAACTGTCTGTGTCGACAGCAATAGCCACCAATGCTAGGAGGAAGCTTACGCTTTCCTCTCTGGGCATTGCTCTCTGGACATACCTGCCCTCCTGGCCAGGGTCCCGCACTCCGGCCATCACCTCTTTGGAGGTAAGGGGCCTGATGTGATTCAACTTGAGGTTGATTCACGCAAGCAGGCGACGGAACTTCTGAAACGCCTTAAGTCCTCGGCTCCTAAGCCGCAGGCCCAGGCTGTCTTTCCGCCTCCTAGACGCGGTGGCGCTTCCAGCTGCCCCGTGCGCCCCCGAGCGTTGGAGGAGAGGGTTGGCGGCCGTCTTCAGTACCTTCCCGCCTGGGAAGGAATTACCGACGACGTTTTCGTGCTCCCCTTCGTGCGAGGAGGCTTCTGTATACGTTTCGCAGAGCCCCTCCCACACGGAACCGTCGGCCACAACCCTCCTACACTATCGCCCCCTTTCTAGAGCACATCTCCACCGAGATTCAAGAGCTGCTGGAAAAGGGCGCGATCGAAAAGGTAAGAGACCACCCCAGTTGTGCCTCTCCCCTATCTTATATTCCCAAATGCTCGGGGAAGCTCAGAATGATCTTGAATATGGAGGTCATCAATTCCTTCATACCAAGAGAGGTTTTTCCACAGGGAAACCTTGGCCTCGATTCTCCCGGCAATCAGACCGTCAGATGTGGCCATTTCGGTAGACTTGAAAGATACTTTCACATACCGATACACCCTTCTTCAAGGGACCTTCTAGGTTTCTCCTTCAAGGCGAAACTTTCCGGTTCAAGGCCTTAAATTTCGGCCTGAAACTGGCTCCTCGAGTTTTACTCGAGCAGTCTCTACCCTAGCTGCTTCCCTCAGGTTCGCGGTCTGAGACTTTTCACTTACCTGGACGACTGGCTCCTGGTGGCGAGCTCTGTGTCCGTCCTTCAGTCGCACATGGCCCTACTTCTCCGTACTACGCAAGAAGTAGGATTCATAGCCAACTGGGACAAGTCGGAGTTGACTCCTACCCGCAGACCCATTTACCTAGAGTGTGGAAATTAGACATTGTGAACCAACTTACCCGCCCCAGTCGGGAGAGAATTCAGGCAATTGTCTTTCTAGCTCGATCTCTTCGTCTCTTACGTCGAGTTTGGGCAGGCCGATGGCACCAGTTCTTGGACCACTTATCGAGCCTTGGGGATGTCCTCAAAGACTGTCGGCTTCATATGAGGCCTTTTCCAACTTCATCTTCTGAAGTTTTCAAGCCCAGTGTAGACTCGCTCAAGGTGTGGATTCCTCTCACCGAGGAGATCAAACGCCTACTTATCGCCCTGTTCGGACCAGGTGGTCTCGGGGGACTGGTCACACCTGTGCACCTTGCCCCACCTATTGTGTTGGAATTGATGGCAGTCCTCATGTCTCTCCACCTTTTCGAGAACATGTTTGTAGGTCGCTCCGTCCTGATTTTGACGGTCAGCACCTCTGTTGCTGCTTACATCAACAGACAGGGCGGGACTCTTCCCGCTACCCAGAACGATCTAACCGCCAAACTTTAAGAGTGGTGTCGGCCTCACCGAGTGATTCCGATCGCCTCCTATGTTCCCGGGCGGGACAATCTGATTGCAGATTTGCTGTCCCGGGACATGTGTCTCCCCTCCGAGTGGTCACTGAATCAAGAGGTCTTCGACTACCTCAGTTCAGTCTGCGCCCCTCTGGAGATAGACTTGTTTGCGACAGCTCTGAATCATCGCCTCCCGAGTTTGCTCTCGAGTGCGAGATCCGGAAGCTTGGGCCCTCGATGCGTTCTCCCTTCAGGGAAGAACTTCTGGGGTTACGCCTTTCCGCCGATCTCCTTAATTCCTCAGTTCCTGGGGAAGATTCAGGAGGATCAGGCGTGGGTTTCTGCTCATAGCACCTTTGCTGGCCGAGGAGACCTTGGTTTCCTCTTCTTCTGTCTCTGCTGGACGGTCGGCCTCTCTCCGTTCAATGGAGAGCAGTCCTCAGAGGGGAGGAAGCGAGGACTCTCAGAGAGAGCCTCCCAGTTCATAGTCCAGAGCAGAAGAGTTTCTACCCGAGCTGTTGTCAACTCGAGTTTAGAAGCCTTCCATGCTTGTTGGGGAGAAGGGGTTTGTTTTCCCGTTTCTGCCCAGGTGGGTACTATTGCAAAAATTTTTCCTTATTACTCCTTTCGATAAGGGCAGGGCCCTCTCTAACTTTCGTGGTTACCGGTCCGCTATTACTGCGGTTCACCTTGGTTTTTTTCTGATGGTTCGGGAGTTTCAATCTCTCCCTTCCTGACTCATTTGCTGAGGTCTTTCTTTTGACACGCCCAGCAAATCGCCAGTTGACTCCTGCGTGGAGCCTTCCTTGGTTTTGGACGCCTTGGCCAAACCGCCCTTTGGGCCGTTCTGCAAAGCGTCGTTACACCATCTCCCGATTAAGACCACCTTTCTCTCTCTACGGCCCCCGGGCATATCAGATGGGAAAGGCAAGGTGTACGTCTTGTCCCTCGACCTTCGTTATTGCCAAGAATCAGACGGATTCTTCTGGCTTAATCGAAGTGTTCTTGAGTCCTCTGTCGGAATTCTCTTCCGTCATGGAGGATAAATCTTGGTGCCCTGTTAGGGCTCTCAAATGGTACTTGGATAGGACTACGGTTGTTTTCGTAAGGATGATCAGCTCTTCTCTTTTTCCATCACCCTTATTCCCCAGCATCACGGGAGACTATCTCTTCCGTTGGATTGTCGAGGCTATCCAAGCTGCGGGTTCGGAGGCTCTCCTGTCTGGGAAGCCTCCCAGAGCGCATGATACTAGGAGTGTTCTACCTCCTGGGCGCTTTGTCAGGTTCATCCCTTTGGAAGACTTTTGAGGGCCGCCTTTCGGCGTTTCCATACTTTCTTCACATCCTTTTATCTTAAGGATGCTCCTTCGGGTGAGGTTGGATTTGAAACCTCTGGGTTGAGAGCTGCTTCGTCGTCTCTGTCTGCCCCGCGTTAGTTACTCCCGTCCTGGGACATGCCACCCGGGTTTTTATCCGTGCTATTCTAGCAAATAGGTAGATACATCGATTTATTGCTGTAAATCAAGAAAATTATAACTAATTTTGTTATTTACTAGATAAATCTATGTATCTACCTATGTCCCTCCCTCCAGCCCCTCTCCTTGTCTGACATGTCCTAGATTCTGTCTCTGACTGCTCGGAAGAGGAAGAGTATGGCGGTGGCGCGATTGGATTGGTGGACGGGGAGTACGCGCGCGCAGGCAGGGGCTGCGCGTTTTAGACTTAGGTTTTCTCGAATGACGGCATAGTTTGGGAAACTAGCAAATAGGTAGATACATAGATTTATCTAGTAAATAACAAAATTAGTTATAATTTTCTTGTTTTGTAAGGATGATCAGCTCTTTCCTTTCCCGTCACTCTTTTTCCCCAGCGTCGTGGGAGACTATCTCCCGTTGGATTATCAAGGCTATCCAAGCTGTGGGTTGGGAGGCTCTTCTGTTTGAGGATCCTCCAAGAGCGCACGATACCAGGAGTTTTCTACTTCCTGGGCGTTTTTTTAGGGTATTCCTTTGGAAGATATCTTGCGGGCTGCCTTTGGCGTTCCCCTTTTCTCTTTCACATCCTTCTTTTTTAAGGATGCTCTTTCGGGTGAGGTTGGCCTTGCTACCTCTGGGTGGAGAGCTGTTTTTCGTCTTCACTCCTGCCCTGCGTTCGTTCTTCCCGTCCTGGGACATGCCACCCGGGTTTTTATCCGTGCTATTCTAGCAAATAGGTAGATACATCGATTTATTGCTGTAAATCAAGAAAATTATAACTAATTTTGTTATTTACTAGATAAATCTATGTATCTACCTATGTCCCTCCCTCCAGCCCCTCTCCTTGTCTGACATCATGTCCTAGATCTGTCTCTGACTGCTCGGAAGAGGAAGAGTATGGCGGTGGCGCGATTGTATTGGTGGACGTGGAGTGCGCGCGCGCGGGCAGGGGCTGCGCGTTTTAGACTTAGTTTTTCTCGAATGACGGCATAGTTTGGGAAACTAGCAAATAGGTAGATACATAGATTTATCTAGTAAATAACAAAATTAGTTATAATTTTCTTGATTACAAAGTCTGAGGTAATGTGGGCTTGGGTATATGGAATTTTCATGTTATACATCTACCAAAATCAGATCTTTCTCAATTTATCATTGAATAATAAATAATTTTCTTCAATACATCTACATTGTCTCTATTAATTAAAAGCAATTTAGAGATACACATATCATTAGTACCCCATTCATCGAATGCAGTCTTGCCCACACACAACATGCACGTTCTCCACTTTCTGGGCGCATTCCAGCCATGTGCCAATTAACAAATGCTCATAATGCTGAACAAACCACATTGACTTTTGTGACATACTGTAAACGTGGAATATTTCGCGGTGTGGAAATTTTCGCGCATTTCGCTCAGCATGAAACGTGCGCGAAAATAAAACCACGCGAATATTTGTGTATGTATTCTTTTGCCCATGAGCCTAGCGCGTCGGCGAAATTAAAAACACGCGAAATTCACTTTACTCAGCCGAGCGCGAAAAATTAATCACGCGAAAATATCCACTTTTACAGTACTGGAAATCAATTTAACATGTACATGTAGGTGCAAGGGCAAGGGGATCAAACCCATAACATTTACATCTTCAGTCAAGTGGCTAAACCAATGTAGTTATTCATACTTTACAGGGCACCTTTCCAGCAGGGAGTATCATATATTACAGTCTGCGTTGATATTGATATGATGACAATGCATGTTGCTTCAAATTTTTAAGTAAATAATGATAATGAGGGTGTAACTGTAAACAAATGATGCACAGGTCTGAGTGTGTCGGTAGGAATTGTGTGCATAAGGTAACTATGGAATGTTTAGACCCGTTTCCATAGTGACCGCATGCACACTATTCCTACCAACCGCATGCGCACTATTCCTACCGACACACAAAAAAACATGTGCATCATCTGTTTTATAGAACAGTGGACAACCCTTACAAAAAAGGTAATACCACAGTAAATTAGGACGGTATTACTGTGAAAGTACCATGAATTTACCGCGTTACCCATTGTCAAGATGAAAATACTATGAATGTACCATGCTTTTCATGGTACACGATGCAAATACTATGAATATACAATGTTTTCTCGTAGTAATACTGTGGCAATACGATGTGTACCACGGATTTACCATGTCTTCGTGGTATTATGGCGGTAATACCATGAAATACGTAGTATTACCATGGTATTTTTTTATAAGGGAAATCTTTGCCAAAAATTCATTGTTTTTCAATCATTACCAGTGCATAGCAAATTTACCGGATGCATGGCCAAGCCATGCGTCCGGTAATTACCGGACGCATAAAATATTTACCGAATGCATGATGATTTCAATATAAGTTATAACAATCAACTCATTAACAGACAGGATTCTGTGAAGTATTTAGGACTAAATATAGCTAGTGATCTTTCTTGCTCAAGTTTGGTTGACAGTATTGTCAAAAAAGCTAATGCTCGTCTAAAATTCTTGTATCGTTATCAAAATTGCATGAACTTAAAATCAAGACGCATTTTAAGTTTTTCCTTAATACAATGTTTATTTGATTATGCTAATGCGGCATGGTGCTGCAGTCTAGGCAAGGTGGATCAAAACAAGTTAAAAATAATTCAAAATAAGATTGTAAGATTTATCAATCACTTACCACCAAGAACACACATTGGGAAGAGTGAACTTGAAATAGCTGGTCTTCTTCATGTAAACCTTAGATCACAACAACTTTTAATTCACCATGTACATAAGATTTTTTACTCTAATGCACATCACTATATTTCAAATAATTTTACTCGCTCTTCAAGTGTTATGGGCATGACACTAGAAATAGTCAATTTAATTTCGTAGTGCCTAAGCGGAAAGGTAAAATTGGAAAATTAATTCCTTTTATTTTAACGGTATTCTTTTCTGGAATTCCCTCCCAAATCATGTTAAGTCAGTTAAGAATTTTTTACATTTTAAAAGGGTATTGAAGCATCATCTGAAAAATGTGTCTACTCCATAACTATATTTCTCCTCTCCTTTTGTAGCTCAGATGGTTTTTTCCTATAATATATGACTTATGTAACCAACGTTTATTATTGATAGTTTCATTATGATTTTCTGTATATAGTTTTTTCCGTTGAGTAAGTCTTGTTTTCACATTTATGAAAATGTTATGTTTTATTTTGCTACTTTAGTACATTCTTATTACTTGTCGTACGTGTACGATAGTCTTGTAGCCGTACTAATGTGTTTTCTTAGTGTATTTTTTAATCAGTTATTTAGGTATAAGGACCCCATTGGAAATAAGCCATTTCGGCTTTCATGGGCTATCCTGTCATGGTACCTGGTTATGTTTGTATTGCAATATACCTGACGAATAAATCAAATCAAAATCAAAATTAAAGAAAAAACCCTTATAGGCTTGAACTGGTAAATCACTTTTATGCATCATAAAAAGATTTTATGAATTCAATAAGTTCCATAGAGAACTGAAAATCTGGCCATTTTACATTATATTTCAGAATTTCATTTTTCTGTTAGTGTTAGAGTCTTGACCCTAAGCTAACTAATGTCATATTTTTTAAAAATTTAGATCCGAGTAGAATAAGAATCCACTGCAGTCAAAAACTAGCTGCCTTAAGTTAGATCTAATCTAGTATCTAGTCTATTTACAAATGAAATGAATTAATTTTTAGCTCATCCGGCCCGAATGGGCCCGGTGAGCTTATGCCGTGGCGAGGCGTCCGTCGTCCGTCCATCCGTCCGTCCGTCGTCCGTAATTTCAACATGCTTCTTCTTCGCCATTTCTTACCCAATTTCAATTCCGTTTGCTTTAAATATGATAGGACTAGGTGGGGGAGTCAAAACTTCTGCACAGAATTTTGAAACTCATTAAATATGCTAATTTATGCACATTTCTCAAAAATCACAAAATTGCTTCTCCTTCCTCATTTATTGACCGATTTCGATATTTTTTTTTTCTTTTTAAAAGACTTTCATGAGGTTCATTGAAATTCTACACGGAATTTTGAAATTTTGTCTACAAAATTATGCTAATTTATGCGATATTTATTCAAAAATCACAAAAATTGCTTCTCCTTCCTCATTTATTGACCGATTTCAATTTTTTTTGTTCCTTCTGAAAGACTTTCATGAGGTTCATTGAACTTCTACTCGGAATTTTGAAATTTTGTCTAGAAAATTATGATAATTTATGCGAAATTTATTAAAAAGATCACAAAAATGGCTTATGCACTCTTTATTGTATTACACAATAATGAGCTTTGGCATAGCACCCATCGGTGTGTGTGGACGTGGTACTACTCCTGAGTTCTACAGGCTGCAATAGAGAATTAGTTCATCCTTTCGGCCCTAGTTTTCAAGGTGAAATGCTGTTACTGATGTAAGAAAATTGTTGAAAGAAGCCATTATGTGTATTTTGTAAAGTAACCTCTATATTTTGACATTTTTTTTCAACATTTCATGTTGTTTTGTGCTGTCTCCTTCCAAAACCACATTTAGCCAGATTTGCAATAGGCACTTCATCATCTGTACATGCATGTAACCAATACATGTACATTTCATGTATTCATTATAGTGTCTTCTCTGTTCAAAGTACAAATTGCTTGAATTTCTTTGCTGGATGCCAGATGAGCGCCATATCATTAATGTGCTAGTATCAATCAATTTGAAGAATTTGTACAAAGATTCTGAGAACTTCAGTTCAAGTGAAATTAAGTCTTGCCGTCAATTTCACTTTTCAGTCAGGCCAGTCGCTGCACAGTGAATTGAATGTAGCAGCGTACAGCCTGTGACTGTAACACAGCAGTGGCACTGCACTGCACTGCACTTTGTGCGATGTGAGCGAGATGTGTTAATTTAACATTGAAGATTTTCATTCTTTCGCTGTATCTGGGTGGGTTTTGTTTTTGATCGGGTATAAATTTAATCAGATCATATTGGGCTTACCATCAAAATCCGAGGTCAACAAAAATTAACGCCTAATCTTGTCTCATTTCTTGCAATTCTCCGTCTGTAAACATTCAAACATTGTACTCTTACTCGTAGCTCTCTCTCGCACTCGCATTTTAGAAGGTATCGTTTTGATCTCGATATCGATAGTGCATATCGCGGCTTAATTCATGCATCCAGTCAATGTCTCTCAACCAATCAGATTGCAGGGATTTCTATAATACTTATTGTGTTGTGTTTTCACTGATCTTTTGTACACAGATTCATCATTTTACATTGTATGACATTCATGCTAGAGGCTTTGTCAGACCTTTCTGTATGGCTTACATTACATCGGATAAAAAGTGAGTATTGTTATCTTACTTATCTGGGATTGTACATTTAGTTTAAGTCACTCTGGTCTAGAGATTTATCTAAATATTTCTATATTAAGAAAATAAGTATATATATATCTATAGGGATTTGCAGGCATGTGAAATCTCCGCTTTACGCGAATTTCTGCGTTTTTAAAATCATTTTCTCGCGTTTTTATTCTCTTTCCGCGCTTTTGTAACTTTCGGAGGCATTGAAAAACCATAGATTCTTGTATCATGCTACGTGAGCAATTTGTATAAAACGCCTGGTAATAGAGACTATCAAAGTCACCCAGCATGCACCGTGCGGGCGGTGGCTTCGTGCATGCATTCTATGACTGCACCGGGCGAGTGATCGCTTGGCGCGGGGACACTCTGGCGTTGGTGTTGGGATTCGTGCGTGTATTGCGTTGCATGGATCTGTTGCAGGATGTGTCTTCGTTTTCGAGTGCAAGTGGGACTTCGTTTGGATATTTTTTCTGCTTTTCAAATACTGTTGTGCCCCATTTCGGAACTTGTTTGTAACTTTTTTACTGATGTTAACTTCACAAAAAATGAAACAGAACCACAAGAAGAAGGTGTTAAAGAGACTAGGAAAGAGAAAAAGTGTGTAGTCTGTGAGTATCAAAATAAACAATGAATTACATGTAATCTTGAATTGTGAGCGTGAATAACACATGTAAATAAGTAATATCTGTGTATGCGTTCTAGGGTGCATATTTGTTAGTGTCTCAATTACTATAGAAATTTGTGGTCTATCATATTACACACCTACCCAGAAACAGTTTATCCTAATTCTTATGCCTGAATTTCCTCCCTTGGTATGCACCAGATTGCATAATTTCCAATTTTAAAATGCAAGAGCTCCCTACCGTGGGAGGGGCGTGCCCACCGCCCTATACCCTACCCCTGCTCGGTCGCTTTGCCCGGTCGCGTCGCTCGCTCGCATTGTTTACTTACCTCTTTTTTTTTTTACCTACTCACATGCCTGGATTTGGGACCTTTTTTGGGGTTCGAATATTTGCCTCCCCTGGCTATTTCGATCCCCACCTTTTGGTACATATGGGCGGGGAATGGTTCTTAGAGGGTTGGGAGGCACTGTTTAAGGGCTGATGTGCCGTCCATATTTCATAAATTTATTTCTAAACATTGAATTTCTGGAGGGAGTAATAATTCTGCCAACCCTGGCTTGTAGCTTCATGCCCAACCCATACCCTTTACCTGTGAAGGAGAGAAACCTCAATTGGTGTATTATCCAAGGCGATATCCGCATGTATGTCTTCAATGTATACGACGCAACACACGTGTTCTTCGTTCGCACAGCGCACTTGCACATGTACAGGTACTATGTTTCATGCAGAGTTACATCATTTGTAGCTTCATGGTTACATACACACAGTTTAGTGTGTATGTAAATTTACTGCTATAAATCATATATACCTAACTATTCTGCTAGTCTCCTGACTACGCTACCCAATCAAGAATTTTAACACAAAAAAAGTCACAATATTGTGCGCACCCCCCATAACCCATTGTTATCTCCTTCGTTTCTCACCCGGATGAATATGCAACGGCCATCTTCCTCTTTCGTGCTAGCTCCTGTCGAGTTAGGTTATCGAGTCACGGTGCTCCTGAATTCATGTTTTTTGTATCTTTTCAGCGCGCCTACACGCCCTAAAAAGCACTATTTTGTACTTATTTTCATTCTCGATTAAGGGAGACCATCCAAATTCATCGACCATTCTAGAATGTATCCGGAATGGGGTCATCAAGCATTCCAGAATGGGTCGGGAATATCCCCATTCTAGTCGCGTTCTCAAATTTCCGGCCGATCGGGCGCCTTTTGTTTGCCGAACAAAGGGGCATTCTAAAAGCATTCTGGAAGCATTCTGGGAGCATTCTGGAAATGTCCCTTTGTTGTCGACATGGCATGGGGTCATTCTGGAATGGTCTCAGAATGCGGTGATTAAAAATCATCAACAGGACAGCCAAGGATGCGCAGCGCGATCGAAGGTGCTTCATTTATTGCGATATCGATCATGCCGGCATGATTCATGTATAATCTTGTTTCAAAGTATTTCCCTTTCTTTGACTGTAAGGATCGGAAAAAATTATTTTTGAAGATTCATGTTGATGCCACATACTATAGTGAATTCGTTTTATTTATGAGTACTGTATAATGCGACGGTCGCCAGATAAGATACAGCGTCGACCGTTAGATGAAAAAAGAATACGATTTCCAGATTGAACGAAGTGATGATCGCCGGGTGAAAAAATGCGCATTATTTCTTCCGATATTAGGACGCAACAAATAGCTGATTTTTGTTTTTAATGACATGTATGGATCGCAAGAATTATGCGGAAGTTTAATGGTGAAAGAAATTGAAGCTCATCATATGAAATGAAGTAATGATCGTCAGATGAAATTAAATTACACTCGCTAGATGATACAGATTTGGACGATTGCCCAAAGAAATAATATTATTAATATTACTACAGTATAGACAGATGAAATAAATGACGGTCGATGTATATTTTTGTTGCCCTTAAATAAATTCACTGATGAGAATGATCAATACATGGAAAATGCACGATATGATTGATAATATTAACAAATGATAAAGACGGGTTGTCACCATAAATAAAGTATAAACATGAAAAAAGGTTATATACAAAGAACTTCACTGATTCTCATCATTGAAGTTATTTAAGGGAAACAAAATATATACATACGTTAAACTTCCGCAATAATTCTTGCGATCCATACAGTTCCTTAAAAAATCATTGCCGTCTTAATATCGGAAGAAATATAAAGCGCATTTGGTGCGCAAAACTGTTATTTGTTAATATTATCAATAATATTGTGCATTTTTCATGATCATTGATCATTCTCATCAGTGAATTTATTTAAGGGCAACAAAAATATACATCGGCCGTCAGTTATATCATCTGTCTATACTGCAGTAATATTGATATTATTTCTTTGGGCAATCGTCCAAATCTGTATCATCTAGCGAGTGTAATTTAATTTCATCTGACGATCATTACTTTATTTCATATGATGTGCTTCAATTTCTTTCACCATTAAACTTTCGCATAATTCTTGCGATCCATACATGTCATTAGAAACAAAAATCAGCTATTTGTTGCGTCCTAATATCGGAAGAAATAATGCGCATTTTTTCACCCGGCGATCATCACTTCGTTCAATCTGGCAATCATATTTTTTTCATCAGTCTATACTGTAGTAATATTAATAATATTATTTCTTTGGGCGATCGTAAATCTTTATCATCTTCAATTTCTTTCACCATTAAACTTCCACATAATTCTTGCGATCCATACATTTCATACAAAAAAATAAAATCAGCTATTTTTTCGTCTTAATATCGGAAGAAATATAAAGCGCATTTGGTGTGAAAAACTGAATTTATAATAAAACAATTAAGCGAAGGACGCCAGAATAGAGCGGCGATCGCGAGGTGAAAGAGGAGATCACCAGATAAAATAACGAAAAAGTGAAAAGGATAAAAGTAACCAACGGGATTTATTCCTTTACCATTCACCATGGTCACGATATTCATTTCTTTTTGCCAAGATATTTTTCATCGTATAGGCCTATGATATATGCAACTGGTTTTTCTGACGTTTCATATTTGGAAAAAAAAGTTGTTCATAGTCCGAAATATGAAATAGAGTTAATTCTTCCGAAGGTTCATACTTTTTCTGAATCTTTTATATTTTTAGCACACCGCTTGAGCGGTACAATTAGGATTGAGACAGGATGGGAAAAAAACAGAGGGTAAGATAAGAGGGCAAACACTGTGAGAGCGGAATAGAAACGGAGAGAGGAGAGAAATAAAATGGAATCGTGTCAACGTGACAGATAGAAAGAGAAGAAAATGACTAATTAAAGAGAAACACTGGAAAAGGTGAATGAAAAGCTGACAGAATAAAAACAGCCATAAGAAAAGGGTGATTATTCTTGATAAAAACAAAGAATAACACAAGGAAACACAATAGAGTTTTTAGAACCTTAAAATTGCAAGAGGCATCGGCTATCGAAAAATTTCCAAAAAGTAAATGAATTAACTCAACTCATTTTAACGATATTTCTCTCCTTGCTTTTGCATGATCCCCTCTTTCTTAGCTCATTTTACCCCTTTTCTAGCTCCATCAATCCGTCAATACAACACAGACTTTATGTAACCCCCCCCCTCTCTCTTTACTTTTTACAAATTATTTCGGGAGAAAGGCTTGTTTGATCTACCCGCGCGCGCGCATACTATTTATAAATAACCGCAGTGATATCAACAACCTGCCAGACAATGGCTCCCAAGAGTCTCTCAATGTCATTGACCCAGTTAATGATTTCTGACCTATGACCTGGGGGTGTTTCATAAAGCTGTTCGTAGGTTACGCAAGACTTTACGAACGACTGGTGATCAGTTCTTGTGCTAAATGATTGAGAATCTGATTAGTATAGCACCCAAGAACATGTTCCAGTCGTTCGTAAAGTCATGCGTAACTTTCCGAATAGCTTTATGAAACACCTCCCTGCTGTGATTTTTGTTTTTCATGCCAGCCTAGCCTATGCGATATGCGCCGGGCTTTCTGGCAAGTATACTAATCGCGTTACGTAAACTATGGAGACGGTACGGACAATGGGGGAGGGCGTTAGCCCAAGCGAGTATCATCGCTGGTGAACTCATCATTATTCATATGTTTTAAATATCGAATGTGAGAGGAGGGTATGCCATGCATGATTCATAAACTAACCTTATTTGGTGATCGACCTCCTTTTATTCAACCAATCAAATATCTCCAAGTTCCGATTTTTTCCGTATAGTACAAAATTCATAATACGCCACGACGCCCTATTTTGTTGGAGTTGCTTTATATAGTCTGTATGCACGTCTGTAATAATTTACTCCACTGTTAAGTGTGTATCCAGTATCACATCTTATTTTTAACTAATCATAATAACGCATTATTCTAGACTACGGTACATTCTTTCCAACTGGGTGTTGTGGTGTATACATGTAGCTAGCACTTCCTACCCTCAGTGGGTGTAGGGTGTAGGTTGGGTAATAAAAATATACTTCATTTTGTGACATATTGCCTGTACATATGTTCATTATTCCCAGTATGTATTCTTTGTATTTTTCTTATGCCAAATATTGCCGTTTTATTTATGATTTCTTCCATGCCCACAGGAAGGGCTGTCAGAAATAAAATCATTGTCAATGTCAGTGTCATTGTACCACGTGCGTGCGCCTCTAATCCAGCTATTGTGGAAGTAAATACTTATAAACTCAGCCCCGGGACGTGGCAGCGTCGTGAGTGAAACCACTATTATTCCTTGCATCTCACAATTTACATGGGCAAATGACAATGTATCGTAGTGACTATTTTTTTCAATCAAAGTATTATGTCTTGCCACTTACCTAAACAGACCTTCCGCAGATCAGCTCTTCCTCAGAAATGTATAGAATCAATAAAATATCACCTTTTTTCACTCAATTGTAATCCTCCCTCTCGTCTCTCTCAAGCGAGAATTCGAACTATGCTATTCATGCTAATGTAGAAAGAATTTCAGCAGCATATCTCCCCTCCCACCCTCCCATCCCCCCAAAAAGATAAATACGAAGACGATCTCTGTAGCCTAGTCACTGAGTTGAGGGGCACTTGCATCCTTTTTTTTGGGGGGGGGGGGGAGGGGGTCCTCTGAAAATTTAATGCGAATGTAAGAAGTCACAGAAAGCGGGGTGGGTGTTTGATTTTTGTTTTGACTTTCCCTTCACTTTCCCTCTTTCCCGGTCGCTAGAGCTATAATATAAAGATAATGAGTGAAATTTTATGATAATTATGATATCAAATGTATCTTACAAAAAATTAAAAAAGTAAAAATATTTTGCTTGACATTTGTGTTAATAACTTATTAATATGGCCAATGAATTTCGGCACAATAATATCACAATCAAATTCCATTGAAAGAGAAAGGAACCAAAAAATACGTAATCACCCCTCTCAAGAATTGACAAGCTTATTTCACAGACGTAATTTTATGTTTCCATAATTTCGTCATTTTCTCTGCATCACTGGAATCACACGGCAGCAGCCCGAATGCGTATAGTATTCCAATTCCGGGGCCACCTATCATCATGACTGTAACCATTTTCAAACATCGTTGATGAAATTCACAAACACACAAATTTACATCGACACACAATAATCAAAAGTAATAACATGTTGTGCAAGTTTTGTAAGTCCTTTAAAATATGATACGTCACTGATTTGTTTTCAGAATCATGTTATTTGTCCCCAAAATAATATTAGACGGGTTCGAGTGTTTTTCATTTGCTTTCCGAAGTATGTCCGCGATCACTTCAAAGAGGCATCGATCGATATCGCGGCGCGCGCGGCATGAGAAAGACAGATCAGCGATCGGCCGCGCCGGCTGGCTGAATAGCTCTTCCTTGCTGTACTGTGAACAATAGCGTGTTCTGGCTTGAGTGGCGCATTCTCGGAGCATTCCGGACACCATTCTGACACCATTCTGACACCATTCTGACCCCATTCCGGATTTAATCCTCCATAGCGCGGAGTTAAGTACCGCATTCTAAACGCAGCCAGAATGGGGATGAGCAAGACAATGGATTTTTAGGGGACCATTCTGGCGGCATTCTGGAATGGTCGATGAATTTGGATGGTCTCCCTAAGAACTTTTGTGTTTTTGTGTCTCTTTTTGCCTATTAGAAGGAAATGTCTATGTTCTTTTCTAGGAAGTTATTTTACTTTCTGTGACCAGCCCCACATAGTTATTTCTGTGTGTTTCCATTTGCCCCGATCCTGTTGTTACATTTCGGTGTTTGTACAGTGTTTGTATGTTGAAATTGTGCGTATCCCCAATTTTAAGGTTATTACCTGCTTTTCCGAATATTCATATTTTTGTATATTTCTATTGTCTGTTTTGTTGCAGCAATATAAGTTCGGAAGAAGAAGGAGTTAGGTCACGGCGACCTGCTTCTTCCGAAGAGTCGTCTAGCAAGACGACTCGGCCTTCCAGACCCCCCCCCCCCCCACCCCCAAGGTACGAAAGTACTAGGGGGGCGGCGAGGGGGGCTGCAGGTAAGTTGCCCAGTGTTGTTACCCTGCAAAAATTGCCAACCTCGGAGCCCGTGGCTTTGGGGCGGGTAGCTCTGACCAGCTCTGACCAGAAGGGGGGACGTCTGTTCGTCCTGGCCTCCCTTTAAGCCGCCAGGGCACATTCGTGCCACTACTGTGGGCACCGTCCATGTTGGTCTGGGTTCACATACGAGTGCTACCCGGGCTGTTGCTCTTGCCAGCTAATGGGAGACTCGAGCCAACAATATTGGGCGGTCTGCGGAGCACCAGGTGTCGTCACCTGACTGCGCGGAAATAGGTGGCCTCCTATTTCCGCCCGCAGGTGGAGCATTTATGCTTCCACATAACGCCCATGTTGGTCGGGGTTTGCAAACCATGGCCCCCGGTCTTACTGACCTTATGGGGAAACGAGTGCGACCCTGGCTGTCTTTACAGCTGACTAACGGGAAGACTCGAGCCAACAATTTTGGGTGGTCTGCAGAGCACCAGGTGTTGTTGCCTGGGTGCGCGGAATTAGGTGGCCTCCTAATTCCACCCGCAGGTGGAGCATTTATGCTTCCACATATCACAAATAGTGCTCATTCGAATACTGGGACCTCGTCCCAGTTGATCTTGCACTTGGTGCCTCGGGCGCCCACCCCACGTCCGTAGCCTCAAGTCGCTCGGTCGGTGCGGGTAGTGTGTGCGCGACTTTGGGTACAAACCCTTAGCACACTTCTCCCCTAGAGGGAGGCGGGCATCCCTCCTTTGAGGTTTTAGGTTCGCGATTCCAAATTCTATTCAGAGAACCGCCCGAAGTCTGTCAAAGTGGCAGGGCTGCTCTCTCTTACCGGATACCACAGCCCCTGCCTCTACCCCTGTTGAGGGGCCTGACAGATGCCCCAAGAAGCGGGCTACGGCTTTCCCTTTGTGTGGTGGAAGCTTCTGCCCTATTGTCTAATTATATGCCTGAAACTGTCTAGTCGACTCACTCAGGGCCCGACGACTCTATATTTTGTTCAGGCAACACTCCCTCTGAGGGTGTTCCCCTCACGGAGAATTTCATAGCGGAGTTTGACCGCATTGAGATCGAGCTTTCCCCTAAGTGCACCGTTCCTATTTTGGGCAAAGCTTTTGCTTTTAGAACCCAACATCATGATAGTTGTTTCAAAGCTAAGCCTCTTTACCTCAGTGATTTGGGGTGGGCTAACCCCTGCAGGCGTTTAACCCCCGTACTTCTCCCTCTTTCAAGGCTGAGGATAAACCTTGGGGCTGCGTCGGCAATCAAATCAGAGCTGGCACGCGTTTAGTCGCAGTCCAGGGCTCTTTTTCCGACCTCAGAGCCAGGGCGGACGAGCTAAATATCACCGAGGGTGATAAGCTTGTCATCGTTGATTTTCTGCTTACTCTACCGGGTCTGCAGTGATCACATCTCTCTGGTGCGGCAGCTGGTTAGTTACGCACCGCCGCAGGGCTTTGGCCCTTTCCGCCCTCGAGGTTAAGGATCGTGACTTACCGTCACTTCAAGTCGTCCTTTCTCGGGGCCCTCCCTCTTCCGTGGACAATTTGCCACAGACTTTCAGAGGGAAATTCGTCACATGGAAACAGGCTGTCTGGATGGCCAAGCTGTTTTGTGCTTCCCGCTAGCGCAGGCTATGCCTAGCTTTTGACAGTCTTTCCCGAGCGGATGGTCGACTTCATTGTTTTCTCCCAGCTTGGGAGGTCTTCGCCTGGGACGCCTTCGTGCGCCTCGTTGTGTTAGGCGGATTTTGTGTAGAGATTAAAGCTCTTAACGCTTTGGAGGTTCGCTGAAGCAACAGTATTGTTATATCACAACGACATTGTCTTCTCTTTCCACCCGCTCCCCAGAGGGGCTATTAGAACTCGACCACCTCCCATGTCTGCCCCTGCTTGTCTCGCATCTCTCTCCTCCTCAGTTTTTCTTTGTTCCCAAGCGCTTGGGGAAACTCTGATTCTTCTTAGAAAGAATAAACCAGTTCATTTCACCAGCTCCTTTCCGGATGGAAACTCTAGCTTCGACTCTCCCCGCTGGTCAAGAGAGAGGATTACACAATCTCTATAGATCACAATGATGCGTATTTTTATATCCCTACTCATCCCGCTTCGAGGGGTCTTCTGGGATTCTCTTTCTTTTCCGAAACCTTCCGGTTTCGTGCTCTTCCCCAGCGGAGTCCGAAGCTCTTCTTTCAGACACAAGCACGTACGTTGTTCAATAAGACCCAAGATTTAGGTCTTCTAATAAATTGGGAGAAGTCAGAGCTGAACTCTAGAAGCCGACCAGTTTCTGGCGGCAGTGATAGACTTTCTGAATCAGTTAGCACGACCCAACCAAGACTGGACACTTACCCCACTGGGCAGTCATTGCGTTTCTCGCACAGGGCAAGTCTCCCCCCCCCCCCTTCATTCATTTTCGACAGATGCTCTCCTAGGGTGGGGCGACTTGGCTACGACAGCACGTTTTCGGGGGACTGGTCTCACCTTGTGAGTCTACCCCATATCAATGTTCTAGAACTTATGGCAGGCTTATTTACTTTGCTTCTTTTCAGACGCGCAGGGCCTGGGCCCTGGACGCCTTCTAACTCTGTTGGGAGAACCTTTGAGGGTTTGCCTTCCCTCCCTTCCCATTAATTCTTGCAGAAGATCAGAGAAGATCGGGCTTGGGTTCTTGTGATAGCTCCCTCTTGGCCCAGGAGGATTTGGTTCCCGGAGTTGGTGGGCCTCCTGGTGGCTCAACCGTTTCCTCTTCCATTGAGAATGATCTGGTGTCTCAACCGCTTTTGGGGGATTCTACACCACAGAAGGGGCTTCTTTAGACTGCAAGACAGTCGGGTCTTTCTAGAGGGCTGCCGGCCCAGAGGCTGTCTTATCAGTTAGTAAGCCCCATGCTCTTGACACATTTAGCGTTAGCACTTTTTGGGCCTTTTTTTCAAGGTGTGACGCTTGATGATTTTTTGAGGGCTGCCTATTGGCTCGCCCAATAGGGCAGTTTATATATGCACAGACTTTTAATTTTGCACACGGCCACAACCTTGGGCAAAGGAACTGTCAACGTCGACTGCTGGGGGCTGCTCTATTAGTCCCATCTATAGATGTATGTGTAGAGTACCGATAGAGTGCGTCGCATCAAAGCTTATCTCATCAATACTAGAAAGAAAATCAATTCTACATCACATCGCACACCGTAGATCTAAATCAAGGTTTAATTTCACATGAGAGAGTACGCCAAAAGAGGATTTTTCTCCACAGTTTCCGCAAAATGGGAGGAAAACATTGCTGTTAGTGTTACGGAACGTGCAACAGTGATTCACGATATTTTCCCTTTCCCGAAACCAAAGACAAATTTGGACAAATGTACAACCTGGATATAAATGTGTGGTCGAAAGGACTTTGGAATAGACGGAATCACCGAGGATACCTACATCTGTTTCAAGCATTTTGTGGGAGGAAACAGCCCGACCATCGAACATCCCCTCCCCATTCCAGCTGCAGTCACCGAGCTTGAGCGACAAATTGCCACAAAACCTCTGCGGCCTCCGCCCCGAAAGCGGTTAATGGAAACTCCGCCTCCACCTCTGCCTCCGAGTCCAAAGAGACATCAGGCAGTTCAAATAGAAGAAATTCAAGACATGCAAAAGTTTGAGGCAAAAGATGAGTACAAAGTGTGAGTGAGGGGGAGGGGTGTCTATGACATATAGGCCTACAAGTAGTTATTCATCATACTTTATTTGTGTCTATCGCATGTACAAGTAGTTACTCATCATACTTTCTTATTTGTATCCTTTGTTATTACAGACTTTAGTGGGACAATGTGGGAAACTGTCAACTTTCTTTCCATCAATACTTTACATGTACACATATTTTGAAGCTATAGCATTTCTTATTGAGAGATGAAATAATAACATGACATCATCACAGACATCCTCAAATGATTTATAACCTTTGAGTTTCTTCCTGTCATATTCTGTTCTGTTAATAATCAAATACTGTAGTTAAAAATATCGAATAATCCAAACTCAGGAATGTCTGAGAAGTCTCTTGTATATCCTGTCAGTTTCGTTGGGTCCGGGCATCCGGCTCGCAAGACCGGCGGTATCTACCTGGGTGAGATCGGGGTCCATGGAAGATCCCAGTCACTGACAGCCGTCGCAAGTTTGACCTTATTATACCCGCTCATACTCACACCTCTTTGTCTCAAGAAGTCTGTCAAATCTCTGACTGTCCAATCCTTCACTGACTTCCTTGACGATGAACTCGAAGTCAGTGCCATTGCAAGAAATTATGACATAGTCACTATCGTCGATAACAGCTAGGGAGAGACGTGCATTGACTTTGCATGGAGATCGGGCAAAATCCAAGTTGGCGATCGGTCAAAGCTTGCCTGAGTTAGTAACTAGGAAGTAGGGGGTGTTGACATCATCGCGTAAACCGCCCTATTCCTGCATTTCATGCTACCTTAAGGATGTCCCTGCAGGAGACGAATTATTTGCGTCAGCCACCTTGAAAGCACGGCAGTGTCTTTCCTGTTATCCTGTTTCCTTCCTCACTTAAAACATGCCGCTCGTTTTTTAATGTGTGTTAGTCTAGCAGAGTAGGTACAGTGTAGGTATATATGATTTATAGCATTAAATGTGTAAAATTTACTGCAATAAATCATATATACCTACCTATTATGCCAGTAGTCTTGACTACGGGACCCCTTCGAGAATTTAACACAAATGAGTCACAATATTGTGCGCACCCCCCGTAATCCTATTGTCCCCTTCGCCACTCACGCGCGTCAACACGCCACGGCCATCTTCCTCTTTCTTGCTCGCCCCCGACGAGTTAGGATGTCAAGTCACAGCGCTCCTGAAATCAGGTCTTTTTAGTATCTTTTAGGCGGGCTTTTTCACATCTTTAAAGCACTTTTAGGTACCTATATTCTCTTAGATTATAGTACTTGTGTGTTTTAGTAGTCACTCTTGCCGATTGCAAGGGATTTTTGATTCCTTTTCTTGGCATTTATTTTTCGCTTTCACGGTCAGCCCCACGTAGATATATCTGTGTGTTTGCGGGTGTTTCCATTTGTCACCGAGCCTTTGGGTTCGGTGTTTGTTCTTACGGTTTTTGGCTGTGAAAATTTTTTGTGTGCGTATCTCCCAAATAAACTTTAGTTTTATTACCTGCATTCAGTTAAAGTATTTCATATTTGAAAAGTATACTTTATTGTCTGTTTTATTGCAGTGTTATGAATTCGGAAGAAGAAGCAGTTAGGTCGCGGAGACCTGCTTCTTCCGAAGAGTCGTCTAGCAAGACGACTCGGCCCTCCAGAACTCTCCCGAGTACTTCGGTACATGGGGGTGGGAGGAGGGCTACGGGTAAGTTGCCTAGTGGTGTTTCCCTGCAGAGTTTTCCAGTCTCGGAGCTTGCGGCTTCGGGGCGGGTGGCGTTAACTGAATCTGGAATGTCAACTCCGAGGCCCGTGGCTTCGGGGTGGGTGGCGTCAGATTCTAGTGCTTTGGATATCTCGAATCCAATCCCCCGGCCGTCAAGACTACCCGCACGGTAGCGTTCACTCGCTTAAATCCGTTAGGGGAGACGCGTCCCACTACTGCAGGGCAGCTCACAGGCTTAGTCCATGTTGGTCTCGGTTCTCAAACCCTAGCCCCCGGCCGATGCCATATGGGGGAACGAGTACTTCCCGGGCTGTCTACATTGCCAGCTGATAGGAATGCTTGAGCTAACAATTATGGACGCTCTTCGGAGCAGGTGTTTTCACCTGAGTGCGTGACTACTAGTGCTCTCCTATTGCCGCTCCCTAGTGGTTCAATAGCGGGTTCACACGCCTTTAGTAGTCAACGGGCACATACCGAGTCATCTCGGTCCGCCCCCCGCACTGGGTGCCCATGGCTATCGCATCTTTTTGCTCAGCCAATATGGGTAACGGTCGTGGGGGATTTGTCTCATCTTGGGACTCTTCCCCATATCAATGTCCTGGAGTTTATGGCAGTTCTCTTGACCCTGCTCCATTTCAGAAGTCGACTTCTCAGTCGTTCAGCTCTGATCCTCACGGACAATGTCACTGTGGCGGCATATATCAGTCGGCAGGGAGGCACTCGTTCGGCTGCCCTGAATGCCCTAGCAGCTCAGCTGTGGAGGTGGTGTCGTCGCATGGCGATCACACCCGTGGCCTCTTTCATCCCCGGTCGGGAAAAACCTCGTTGCGGATTTTCTGTCTCGGGCAGGTGTCTTCCATCAGAATGGATGCTCCATCCAGAGGTCTTTTGCCGCATTCGCAGTTGCCTAGGTCCACTGGAAGTGGATCTATTTGCGTCGGTGCTAAACCTCCAGCTGCCGAAGTATTGCTCCCGTGTTCGCGATCAGGGAGCATGGGCTCTCAATGCTTTCTCCCTCAGCTGGGAGAACCTTCAAGGATTCGCCTTTCCTCCCTTCCAACTGATTCTGCGAGTCTTGCGGAAAATCAGGGAAGATCGGGCTCGGGTGCTTGTGATAGCTCCCTTTTGGCCCAGGAGGAATTGGTTTCCGGAGCTAATGAGCCTCCTGAGGGCTCAACCGTTCCTTCTCCCGCTAAGAGCGGATCTGGTGTTGCAGCCCCTCTCGGGGATTCTTCACCACAGTCCGGAGTCCCTTCATTTGACTGCTTGGCCCCTGTCAGGGAATCTGCAAGACAGTCGGGTCTCTCTGATAGAGCCGCGGACTTTTTAATGTCCAGTCGTAGGGTTTCTACTAGGGAAATTTATAATTCCCGTCTCTCGGTCTTTTTCCTTTGGTGTAAAGAGCGAAATCAAACCCCTTCTAAGGCTCCTATTGGTTCAATTGCGGATTTCCTAATCTCGTTATTTGACAAAGGGAGATTCATCTCTACTATCCGAGGCTACCGTTCGGCGATTGGGGCCATTCATTCGGGTTTCTCAGATGGTTCGGGGATTTCCAATTCCCCGCTATTGAGTGGTTTGATTCGGTCGTTCTTTCTGAAACGTCCTCCTTGTTCTAGGTTAGTACCGTCGTGGAGTCTGCCTAAGGTCCTGGAGGCCTTGGCGAAACCTCCTTTTGAACCGTTAGGTGAAGCTTCGCTTCATCATCTTACGGTTAAGACGCTCTTTTTGGTAGCTATTGCCTCTGGGCAGAGGCGCAGTACTCTTCATGCTCTCTGTCTTACTCCTGGTCATGTTTGCTGGGAGAGAAAAGGCGTTAGATTGATTCCTAAGGCTTCTTTTATTGCCAAGAATCAAACGGCTGCCTCTGGCCCTGTTGAGATTTTTCTTTGTTCGCTTTCTGGGTTTTCGTCAGTGCGCGAGGACAAAGTTTGGTGTCCTGTTAGGGCTCTCAAATGGTATATTGATAAGACTAAGTCTTATCGTAAGGATGATCAGTTGTTCCGGATCACTAGAGAGCCTTTTTCTCCTGCTTCTCTTGATTCAATTTCTAGATGGATTGTCGAGGCTATTAGGGCTGCTGGCACAGAGGCTCTTTTATCTGACAGTAAGCCTCATGCTCATGACACTCGTAGTGTCAGCACTTCTTGGGCTCTGTTTCAAGGTGTGGCGCTTGATGATATTTTGAAGGCTGCTTATTGGCGTTCGTCCAATTCCTTCATTTCTTGCTACCTTAGGGATGTTCCCGCAGGTGAGGCTATGTTTGCGTCAGCCACCTTGAAGGCCGCTGTGTCTTCTTTGTAATCTTCGGTGTAATCCTATTCCCTTCTGCTTGAAACATGCCTCCCGGTCTTTGAGTTGGCGCTGGTCTGGCATAATAGGTAGGTATATATGATTTATTACAGTAAATTTGTAAAATCAGCACTGATTTTCTTATTTACTATATAAATCTATATACCTACCTATGACCCTCCCTCCTTCCCCTCACCTTGCAAGCAACATGTTTCTACTTGGGGTTGCTCGCAAAAGAGGAAGATGGCCGTGGCGTGTTGACGCGCGTGAGTGGCGAAGGGGACAATAGGATTACGGGGGGTGCGCGCATTATTGTGACTCATTTGTGTTAAATTCTCAAAGGGGTCCCGTAGTCAAGACTACTGGCATAATAGGTAGGTATATAGAATTATATAGTAAATAAGAATATCAGTGCTGATTTTACAAACTCATGTGGATACCCTAATCCTTAGCCTTTATCTCAAGTTCCAATTCTCAAGTGGGATCGTCGTAGGGGGTAGTTGTCCTAGAGATTAGTTGTAGGGGGTAGTTTTCCAGATACGGGCTTAGAAATTGCCTGAGAAATTTGTTTTTGTTTTTATTTTGGGGTGGGATATCAAGCCCTCGTAGCAATATTTTCATTATACGTGATTTTAGTAACGTACAATTTATTGGCATCTACCGTTCTTAATACAGTGTGGCCCTGTTTATGGCCATGGACGTGAGAATGAATTGTACCCTCCCACGGATGGGACTTTCAAATTTCCCTGAGTTAAAATCACTTTTCAGAGCATTTGAGTGCATGTTGTTTCATGGTAATTACTAACTTGCTTAATTTCACTATATTCTTTGAAATCTTTATTTCGGTCTTCCTAATCATGATGTTAACAAAACTCATGACAAAAACTATGACCATGTTGATCGACCGTGATCTTATGAATAATAATCACCATGATTATCCTCCTCCTCCTCCTGATCATATTATTTGATCATGTTATTTATTGTATCCACCGAACTAGTGTTCGGGGATACTGTGGATTTGGCATCGTCGCGCCGCGTCTGCCGCATCCGTCGCAAGAGATTTTCTTGTGAGCGCTCTACCAGCTGCAGTTCTTGTCGGATCACCTTCAAATTTCGCATGGAGGTGCATTATGGTAAGATGAAGACGCCTATTGTTTTTGGTGTGGGCGGAGTCGACATGGTTGCCATGGTAACCATATTTTTAAAGAAATAGTAAAGATTTTCTTGTGAGCGCTCTACCGGCTGCAGTTCTTGTTAGATCCCCTTCAAATTTCGCATGGAGGTGCATTGTGGTAAGATGAAGATGCCTAATGTTTTTGGTGCGGGTGGAGTCATCGTTGCCATGGTAACCATATTTTTAAAAGAAATGGTCAAGACTTTCTTGTGAGCACTCTACCAGCTGCAGTTCTCGTCGGATCACCTTCAAATTTCGCATGGAGGTGCATTATGGTAAGATGAAGACGCCTATTGTTTTTGGTGTGGGCGGAGTCGACTTGGTTGCCATGGTAACCATATTTTTAAAGAAATAGTAAAGATTTTCTTGTGAGCGCTCTACCGGCTGCAGATCTTGTCGGATCACCTTCAAATTTCGCATGGAGGTGCATTATGGTAAGATGAAGACGCCTATTGTTTTTGGTGTGGGCGGAGTCAACATTGTTGCCATGGTAACCATATTTTTTAAAGAAATGGTAAAGATTTTCTTGTGAGCGCTCTACCGGCTGCAGCTCTTGCCGGATCATCTTAGTATTTCGCATGGAGGTGCATTATGGTAAGATGAAGACGCCTATTGTTTTTGGTGTGGGTGGAGTCATCATTGCCATGGTAACCATATTTTTAAAAGAAATAGTAAAGAATTTCTTGTGAGCGCTCTACCGGCTGCAGTTTTTGTCGGATCACCTTCAATTTCAAAACAAGTAAAAAATGACAAAAGTACAAAAAGGTCAAATTTGTGATACCCAGTAGTGATACCCAAGGTCCCAAATTGCTACTTCATCCATTTCAGTCACAACATTGATTCAAATGGGGGACGGGGGACGGGTCCGGGGGATACATGTACTCGGACAGGTCCCCCCCTCCGAGTGCTCTAGTTGAAGGTGAATTATTGCAGGGGATGACACAGGCCAATCCTACAGGTCATCCCCCCCTTCTGAATTATTTGGGGAATATATCACACATCCTCCCTCTCCTGGGATATTGATACCCATGCTTCCATAGCATTTAAAATTCAAATTCTACTTCTAGATCCATCGTTTATGAACTCCCCCCTTGAAAAAAAAGTGAAGGTATACATGTACATGTATATATCGTATCCGGACAACTACCCCCAGAACATCTCTTATGTTCGTTCATATTTTCATCCTTGTTTTCCCTAACTTTTCTTATGTTATTCTTTATTTTAGTATCATTTTATCTTTATCTTTCCTTTATTTTCCCCCATTCTTCTTTACTTCTGTCCTTTCATTTGTCTCTCTTTATTTTCTTCTCTTTCTGTCCTTCTTTCTTTCTTCTGTCCTTATCTTTGTTTTGATCATTCTTCATCTTCTCTCATGCTCTTTTTTGTTTTGATCTTTATTTGTTCTTCTCTTTCTGTATTTTCATCTTTCTTGGATCTTCTCTTTCTGTCTTTCCATATATTGTTCTCTGTTCCCTTTCTTTATCTTCTCTTGCTGTCTTTCCCTTATAACTGTTATTCTTTGTTTTATCCTTCCATCATTTTTGTCTTTTTTCCTTCTTTCATCTCTTTCATTTTTGTTCTACCCTACCCCGTGTATTTCTTCACTATTCTCCTTTCATCTTCTCTTTTGATCTTTCCTCTATCTCTTATTCTTTGTTTCTTCCTTTTATCATCTTCTCTATTCTGACCTTCTTATTCTAGCATCATCTTCTCTTTCTTTCTTTTATGTTTTCAGTATTTTTTTTTTATTTCTTTATCAATTTACTGCAATAAATCATATATACCTACCTATTATGCAAGTAGTCTTGACTACGGGACCCCTTCGAGAATTTATCACACATGAGTCACAATATTGTGCGCACCCCCCGTAATCCTATTGTCCCCTTCGCCACTCACGCGCGTCAACACGCTACGGCCATCTTCCTCTTTCTTGCTCGCCCCCGACGAGATAGGACGTATAGTCACAGCGCTCCTGAAATCAGGTCGTATAGTATCTTTTAGGCGCGCTTTTTCGCATATTTAAAGCACTTTTAGGTACCTATATTCGCTTAGATTATAGTACTTTGTGTTTTAGTAGTCACTCTTGCCGATTGCAAGGGATTTTTGATTCCTTTTCTTGGCATTTATTTTTCCCTTTCACGGTCAGCCCCACGTAGATATTTCTGTGTGTTTGCGGGTGTTTCCGTTTGTCACCGAGCCTTTGGGTTCGGTGTTTGTTTTTACGGTTTTTTGGCTGTGAAACTCTTTTGTGCGTATCTCCCAAATAACTTTTAGTACTTATTTTACTGCATTCAGTTGAAGTATTTCTTATTTTGAAAAGTATACTTTATTGTCTGTTTTATTGCAGTGGTATGAATTCGGAAGAAGAAGCAGTTAGGTCACGGAGACCTGCTTCTTCCGAAGAGTCGTCTAGCAAGACGACTCGGCCTTCCAGAACTCTCCCGAGTACTTCGGTACATGGGGGAGGGAGGAGGGGTAAGGGTAAGTTGCCTTGTTTCCCGTACGGTAGCGTTCACTCGCTCTGATCCGTTAGGGGAGACGCGCCCCACTACTGCAGGGCAACCCACGGGCTTAGTCCATGTTGGTCTGGGTTCTCAAACCCTAGCCCCCGGCAGACGCCATATGGGGGAACGAGTACTTCCTGGGCTGTCTACATTGCCAGCTAATGGGAATGCTCGAGCTAACAATTATGGACGCTCTTCAGAGCAACAGGTGTTTTCACCTGAGTGCGTGACTACTAGTGCTCCCCTATTGCCGCTCTCTAGCGGTCCAATAGCGGGTTCACACGCCTTTAGTAGTCATCGGGCACATACCGAGTCATCTCGGTCTGCCCCCGCACTGGGTGCTTTTAGCTCCCAACCCATGGCTACTGCATCTTCTTGCTTAGCCAATATGGGTGATTTGGGCGATTCTTTGGGCTTACGCCCTGAGCACTCTAATCCCTTTAAGGGAAGTGAACGTCCCTCCGCGGAGGGTTCGGTTCGTGTTTCCGAAGCGGCTTCGGAGATCCGAACGAATCCGATTAAGCGTTCTAAGAAAAGGGTTTCGGCTACGACTCTTGTCGAGCCAGCCAAGAAAAAGGCCAAGAAGAAGGCAAAAAGTGGCAAGGCTTTGCCGGCCTCTTGCCCGTCTGGCCCGTCTGGCCTGGCTAACCCAGCTAGCTCCTCTCAAGCTGATATGTTCAGCATGATGCGGGCTTTTGCTCAGGATCAGGGTTGGTCCTTTGTACCGGGTACTTCAACCCTGACTTCTGTCCCTATTCAGGGGTCTGACTTTGAGACTAATCAGCCTTTTGTGATTGATTCGTCTTTGTCTGAGTCGGGTTCGCATGTGCCTCCTATTCCCGCGGCCCTTGGGGCGCCGCCGGGCGAGGAGACTTTTGTTGAACCATGCGGGGCTCTGCCTGCTGAGTCCTTTGTTTGCGTTCCTTTGTCTCATTCCACTCGGGTGGAACCAGACTTGGAGGCGGCCTCTCAAGCTTCGGTTTCTGAATCGCTTGGGCAGGCGGAGTCTCAATCGCTCGCCCTCTGTGGGGTGGAAGCGATTGCTTTGTTGTCTAGATATCTCCCTGAATTTGGTTTAAGCAGCAGGATTCCTCCGAGGGTATTGCTCTTGAGGAGGATTTCAAGCTGGAGTATGACCGCATTGAGGCCGCGCTGTTGGTTAAGCGCCCTACTGCGGTTAAGGGTAAGGCTTTCGCCTTCCGTTCTCAGGATCAAGACAGCTTTTTCAAGGCTAAGACTCTTTCTCCTGAGATTTTAGAGGTTGGTCGTCGCTTGCGGGCGACTAATCCGCTTACCTCCGCTGCGTTCAAGGCGGAGGATAAGTTTTGGTTTAATATTGAAAACCAGGTTAGGTCAGGTATGCGTTTGGCGGCTTTTCAAGGGTTTCTCTCCGACCTTAGGTCCAGGGCGGAGGAGTTGAATGTTACTGATGGTGACAAGCTGATTATTGACGACTTGCTGCATACTCTTTTTTGTCTGCAGTGGTCGCAGCTTTCCACCGCAGCTGCTTCGGCTACGTTCCGTCGCAGGACCTTGGCTCTCTCGGCACTGGGTGTTAGAGAGTCGGGCATTGCTCAACTTCTCCGGGATGTTCCGTCTCGGGGTCCTTCGCTTTTTGGTGGTAAATTCGCTATGGTTTTTCAGAGAGAGATCGATGCGCGAAAACAGATCTCGGATATGACTAAGCAGTTTCACACTAGCTCTAAGTCAACGCGGGCCCCTGTCCGGCGTAGGCCTGCTGGTCCCGTTTCGGGTCAACGCAGTCGTGTGTCTAGGGTCCCGCCTTCTGAGCCGCAGCCAGCTCCTTCTCGCGGGAGAGGGAGTCGTGGCAGGGGCATTTCGAGAGGTTCTTGTGGTAAGGCGACGGCTTCGCAGAAGGCCAAGCCTGGGTTTTGATGTTTTTCCCCGAGCGTTTGTTCGTCCGAATTTGGTAGGTGGCCGACTTCATTCGTTTCTCCCCGCTTGGGAGGCCATCTCCGGGGACGCGTTTGTTCTCTCCGTCGTGCGAGACGGATTCTTCATAGATCTTTTCGCTTCGCTCCCCGGAGGGGCTATAAGAATTCGGTCACCTCCCATGTCTGCCCTGTCTCGATCTCATGCTTCAAAGGAGATCGAGTCTCTTTTGGAAAAGAGGGCTATAGAAAGGGTAAGAGACAGGCCGTCTCTTTCCCTTTCTCCAATTTTTGTTATTCCCAAGCGCTCGGGAAAACTTCGTTCGATACTGAACCTGAAAAGAATAAACAAATTCATTCCTCCGGTTCTTTTTCGGATGGAGACTCTCGCCTCCATTCTTCCGTTGATCAAGAGGAAAGACTACGCGGTCTCGATAGATCTCAAGGACGCGTATTTTCACATTCCCATTCATCGCGCATCCCGCGATCTTCTGGGGTTCTCCTTCCTCTCAGAGACTTATCGTTTTCGTGCTCTTCCCTTCGGGCTGCGCCCGGCCCCTCGGGATTTTACTCAAGTTGTAGCGGTGCTGGCGGCCTTCGGTTGTTTTGTTACCTGGATGATTGGCTTCTCCTTGCGGAGTCGCGCGATCGTTTGTTGGACGAGACTCGTTTGCTCGTCTCTCTTACTCAAGACTTAGGTTTCCTAATAAATTGGGAAATGTCAGAGTTAGTTCCCACTCGCAGCCCAGTTTTTCTGGGGGCGGTGTTAGACATACGGAATCAGTTGGCTCGGCCCAGTCGAGACAGGATTCTCACCATTGTCTCTGCGGCTCGCAAGCTCTTGCTGGCCAGAAGGGTCACGGCCAGACAGTGGCTTCAGTTTCTAGGTTATC
Organism: Heliocidaris erythrogramma; assembly: GCA_025617745.1. Classification (NCBI taxonomy): domain Eukaryota; kingdom Metazoa; phylum Echinodermata; class Echinoidea; order Camarodonta; family Echinometridae; genus Heliocidaris; species Heliocidaris erythrogramma. Next base: position 30,951,456 of record CM046858.1, on the reverse strand, counting down.
TAGCCAGTCTAGTCGACGTTCTAGAGGACTGCCGGCTCCTCATGAGACCTTTTCAGAGACATCTCCTCAGGTTCTTCAAGCCGGGAAAAGACTCTCTTTTGGTCTGCCGTCGATATCGGTTTCGACGGACGCCTCTCGGTTGGGGTGGGGAGGACACTGCAACGGCAGCACGGTTGCGGGGGATTGGTCTCATCTTGGGACTCTTCCTCATATCAATGTCCTGGAGTTTATGGCAGTTCTGTTGACCTTGCTCCATTTCAGAAGTCGACTTCTCAGTCGTTCGGTTCTGATTCTCACGGACAATGTTACTGTGGCGGCATATATCAATCGGCAGGGAGGCACTCGTTCGGCTGCCCTGAATGCCCTAGCAGCTCAGCTGTGGAGGTGGTGTCGTCGCATGGCAATCACACCCGTGGCCTCTTTCATCCCCGGTCGGGAAAACCTCATTGCGGATTTTCTGTCTCGGGGCAGGTATCTTCCATCGGAATGGATGCTCCATCCGGAGGTCTTTTGCCGCATTCGCAGTTGCCTAGGTCCACTGGAAGTGGATCTATTTGCGTCGTTGCTAAATCACCAGCTGTCGAAGTATTGCTCCCGTGTTCGCGATCAGGGAGCATGGGCTCTCGATGCTTTCTCCCTCAGCTGGGAGAACCTTCAGGGATTCGCCTTTCCTCCCTTCCAACTGATTCCGCGTGTCTTGCGGAAAATCAGGGAAGATCGGGCGCGGGCACTTGTAATAGCTCCCTTTTGGCCCCGGAGGAATTGGTTTCCAGAACTTATGAGCCTCCTAAGGGCTCAACCGTTCGTTCTCCCGTTACGAGCGGATCTGGTGTTGCAGCCCCTATCGGGGATTCTTCACCACAGTCCGGAGTCCCTTCATTTGACTGCTTGGCCCCTGTCAGGGAATCTGCAAGACAGTCGGGTCTCTCTGATAGAGCCGCGGACTTTTTAATGTCCAGTCGTAGGGTTTCTACTAGGGAAATTTACAATTCCCGTCTCTCGGTCTTTTTCCTTTGGTGTAAAGAGAGAAATCAAACCCCTTCTAAGGCTCATATTAGTTCAATTGCGGATTTCTTAATCTCGTTATTTGACAAAGGGAGATCTATCTCTACTATCCGAGGCTACCATTCGGCGATCGGGGCCATTCATTCGGGTTTCCCAGATGGTTCGGGGATTTCCAATTCCCCGCTACTAAGTGGTTTGATTCGCTCGTTCTTTCTGAAACGACCTTCTTTTTCTAAGTTAGTACCGTCTTGGAGTCTGCCTAAGGTCCTGGAGGCCTTGGCGAAACTTCCTTTCGAACCGTTAGGTGAAGCTTCGCTTCATCATCTTACAGTTAAGACGCTCTTTTTGGTAGCTATTGCCTCTGGGTAGAGGCGCAGTACTCTTCATGCTCTCTGTCTTACTCCTGGTCACGTTCGCTGGGAGAGAAAAGGCGTTAGATTGATTCCTAAGGCTTCTTTTATTGCCAAGAATCAGACAGCTGCCTCTGGCCCTGTTGAGATTTTTCTTTGTCCACTTTCTGACTTTTCTTCTGTGCGTGAGGACAAAGTTTGGTGTCCTGTAAGGGCTCTCAAATGGTATATTGATAAGACTAAGTCTTATCGTAAGGATGATCAGTTGTTCCTGATCACTAGAGAGCCTTTTTCTCCTGCCTCTCTTGATTCCATCTCTAGGTGGATCGTCGAAGCTATTAGGGCCGCTGGCACAGAGGCTCTTTTATCCGACAGTAAGCCTCGTGCTCATGATACTCATAGTGTCAGCACTTCTTGGGCTCTGTTTCAAGGTGTGGCGCTTGTTGATATTTTGAAGGCTGCTTATTGGCGTTCGTCCAATTCCTTCATTTCTTGCTACCTTAGGGATGTTCCAGCAGGTGAAGCTATGTTTGCGTCAGCCACCTTGAAGGCCGCTGTGTCTTCTTTGTAATCTTTGGTGTAATCCTATTCCCTTCTGCTTGAAACATGCCTCCCGGTCTTTGAGTTGGCGCTGGTCTGGCATAATAGGTAGGTATATATGATTTATTGCAGTAAATTTGTAAAATCAGCACCGATTTTCTTATTTACTATATAAATCTATATACCTACCTATGACCCTCCCTCCTTCCCCGCACCTTGCAAGCAACATGTTTCTACTTGGGGTTGCTCGCAAAAGAGGAAGATGGCCGTAGCGTGTTGACGCGCGTGAGTGGCGAAGGGGACAATAGGATTACGGGGGGTGCGCACAATATTGTGACTCATGTGTGATAAATTCTCGAAGGGGTCCCGTAGTCAAGACTACTGGCATAATAGGTAGGTATATAGATTTATATAGTAAATAAGAAAATCAGTGCTGATTTTACAATTTTGTATGATTTTGTTTTATATTTTCTTCTAGTTTTCTCCAGAAGGGTGCGGGGGGGGGGGGGGGGGGGATCGCCCCCAACAAAAGGGTGGGGGAGAAATTGCGTTTTCGACCTCCCCGTAGGCGTAAATGCACAATTTTGGGAGGGGCTGCAGTTTTTTGCCAGAATTTCAAGTTTCCCTTTTCTATGTATGAGCGAGCGAAGTGAGAGGAAAAATTTCGACAGTTTTGTAGTGAAAATGTACAAAAACTACATGTATTCCAGTATTGAACTTCATCTAAATATGAGGATATTGGAGCACCTCGCTGCCCGTAGTGAGGTGATAGTCGAGCCAATATTGCCCTTCTCAAAATCATCAAGGGGCTGCAGTCCTTCGTACGCCTATATCCCCCTCCATGTTATCTACGGAATTGTACAAGGTAGGGAGCAAAGTGATTATTTTTATTTTGGCATTTTTAAGCTGCAAAAACGTCATTTCTTATTTGATGTACTAAGGAAAATTCACAAATAACCACTGCGATCTAGGCCAAGATCTAAATATTGAACATTGATAAAAGTCCCTTTTCTCACTTCTTTCTCAAATGGGGGCACAGGTGAGAAAATAATACATGAATTTAGGAGGGCCACCGAAAGTTGATATTTCTTTCAAATGTAGATATGCAATTTTATATGCTTTAACATAATTATACTGGGGCAAAATATTGAAAAACAAAACAAAAACAGGGGCGTAACTAGTACTAACTACGAGGGGGTATGGGGCACGTGCCCCGAAAATCAGATGGGGAAAAAAAGAAAATCATGAAATAGGAGAAAATAGAAAAAGATGGGGGAGAGGAAAAGGAAGAGAAAATAAGACAATAATTGGACCCCTTTTTTGTTTTGCTTTCTTTTTGTTTTGCTTTCTTTTTGTTTTGTTCAAGCGGACCCTGCTCGCCCCCTATAAATAAGGGCCTGTGTATCATGGTTTTTCTATGTTTGCTTTGAACTTGATTCATTCAATCCAATTTATTCCCATTTCCAGCAAAAACAATTCCTAGAAAATTGAGTTTTATAACTAGCTTTGAATTTATCATGTACATGATGTATGCAATTAATTAATGTATAACTTTTCTTTAAACTTCAGCATCAACCTGACATTATTCCAACAGTGCCAATGGCATACTGTAAATCATGCTGCTTGTATGTAAACAACCATAGGACAAACGGCTTTAAGTCCTCTCCGAGGGACTTGGGGTTAATGCCTTAAAGGAGAATCAACCCCTAATTACAAATTTACTTATATTGGAAGGTGTAATATATTCCTACTTATTGGCCTAAATCATTTTCTAATAAGATATCAGAAAAGGGTATAAATAAAGATATTCCAACACCCGGTATCGTCTCATACTCATTTCCATGGGGGCTGCCATTTTCTTGTTGATTTGGAGTTGTACATGAACCATTGAGAAATGTTCCAGTCAAGAAGATATTTTGAATCCAAGACCTAAATTGCTTTTCTTCATTACCTAAATTCCCATATGTGACGAAAAATATAAAGTGGGTGTTTACATGTATTATAAAAATTAAATCTTTATATTTTTAAATTGTCTGGTTTTGCTTAACAAAAATCTGATTTCTTGGGTTTGCCAAACAGAGCAGAACATAATATATGCAGCATGCATTCTGACTTTTCAAGTCCGTTATCCGAAAGCAGGTGAATGCATAGTTTGCCGCTATAGATGCTCAGGGAAGAAGCATCCATAAATTTGAATTAATTTGCTCCGTCCCATGCGTTACAGTATCGAGAAAATAGATTTCTATTAAGCAAATATCTATTTTCAACATAAATATATAAGGAAATCTTCAGTTTAAAAATAAATTGACATATCTATTCTATATTTCTAATCTCAAACGGCTTTTTAATATTGAAAAGGGCAATTTGGCATTTGGATTAAGAAAATCTTCATGTACACATAAAAAAAATGGCAGCCCCGATGTACTGCTAGCAGACGATACATATTGCGAGCAGATGACAAATTTTGCTCAGAAAATGTTGATTTGTATCGATCTCGTATATTTTGACGCGAAGCCATATAGTCTAACAATTATGAATAAATAACACCTTTGAACACTATCGTCTTTATTTTTTGAGGTTAATTCTCCTTTAACAAAGGACACGAGTGCATCCGGGTTTCAAACCCGGGTCCTTCAAAGCCACTGCTTGACCACTGAGCTATCTCGCCCTTTCTGAGGTCGAATGGCGCAACGTGGAGAGACTGATTGGGTGGGGTGGGGCACAGGGGCGTAGCCAGGATTTTTCAATAGGTGGAGGGGGCAGAAGGGAAGGATACAACCGCGTAGCCAGGATTTCATATTTACTGCAATAAATCATATATACCTACCTATTATGCCTGTAGTCTTGACTACAGGACCCCTTCGAGAATTTAACACACATGAGTCACAATATTGTGCGCACCCCCCGTAATCCTATTGTCCCCTTCGCCACTCACGCGCGTCAACACGCTACGGCCATCTTCCTCTTTCTTGCTCGCCCCCGACGAGATAGGACGTATAGTCACAGCGCTCCTGAAATCAGGTCGTATAGTATCCTTTAGGTGCGCTTTTTCGCACATTTAAAGCACTTTTTGGTACCTATATTCGCTTAGATTATAGTACTGTGTGTTTTAGTAGTCACTTTTGCCGATTGCAAGGGATTTTTGATATCCTTTTCTTGGCATTTATTTTTCCCTTTCACGGTCAGCCCCACGTAGATATTTCTGTGTGTTTGCGGTGTTCCGTTTGTCACCGAGCCTTTGGGTTCGGTGTTTGTTCTTACGGTTTTTTGGCTGTGAAAATCTTTTGTGCGTATCTCCCAAATAAATTTTACTTTTATTTTACTGCATTCAGTTGAAGTATTTCTTATTTTGAAAAGTATACTTCATTGTCTGTTTTATTGCAGTGGTATGAATTCGGAAGAAGAAGCAGCTAGGTCACGGAGACCTGCTTCTTCCGAAGAGTCGTCTAGCAAGACGACTCGGCCTTCCAGAACTCTCCCGAGTACTTCGGTACATGGGGGAGGGAGGAGGGCTAAGGGTAAGTTGCCTAGTGGTGTTTCCGTGCAGAGTTTGCCAGTCTCGGAGCTTGCGGCTTCGGGACGGGTGGCGTTAACTGAGTCGGGATTGTCAACTCCGAAGCCCGTGGTTTCGGGGTGGGTGGCGTCAGATTCTAGTGGTTTGGATATCTAGCGAATCCAATCCCCCGGTCGCTGAGACCAGAGGGGGGGGGGGGCGGTTGTTTCCCGTACGGTAGCGTTCACTCGCTCTGATCCGTTAGGGGAGACGCGCCCCACTACTGCAGGGCAACCCACGGGCTTAGTCCATGTTGGTCTGGGTTCTCAAACCCTAGCCCCGTGCTAACGCCATATGGGGAACGAATACTTTCTGGGCTGTCTCAGGTGCCAGCTGATGGGAATGCTCGAGCTAACAATTATGGACGCTCTTCGGAGCAACAGGTGTTTTCACCTGAGTGCGTGACTACTAGTGCTCCCCTATTGCTGCTTTCGAGCGGTCCAATAGCGGGTTCACACGCCTTTAGTAGTCATCGGGCACATACCGAGTCATCTCTGTCTGCCCACGCACTGGGAGCTTTTAGCTCCCAACCCATGGCTACTGCATCTTCTTGCTTAGCCAATATGGGTGATTTGGGCGATTCTCTAGGCTTACGCCATGAGCGCTCCAATCCCTTTTTGGGAAGTGAACGTCCCTCCACGGAGGGATCGGTTCGTGTTTCCGAAGTGGCTTCGGAGATCCGAACGAATCCGATTAAGCGTTCTAAGAAAAGGGTTTCGGCTACGACTCTTGTCGAGCCAGCCAAGAAAAAGGCCAAGAAGAAGGCAAAAAGTGGCAAGGCTTTGCCGGCCTCTTGCCCGTCTGGCCTGGCTAACCCAGCTAGCTCCTCTCAAGCTGACATGTTCAGCATGATGCGGGCTTTTGCTCAGAATCAGGGTTGGTCCTTTGTACCGGCTACTTCAACCCTGACTTCTGTCCCTATTCAGGGGTCTGACTTTGAGACTAATCAGCCTTTTGTGTTGGATTCGTCTTTGTCTGAGTCGGTTTCGCATGTGCCTCCTATTCCCGCGGCCCTTGGGGCGCCGCTGGGCGAGGAGATTTTCGTTGAACCATGCGGGGCTCTGCCTGCTGAGGCCTTTGTTCCTTTGTTCCTTTGTCTCTTTCCACTCGGGTGGAACCAGATTTGGAGGTGGCCTCTCAAGCTTCGTTTTTGAATCGCTTGGGCAGGCGGAGTCTCAATCGCTCGCCCTCTGTGGGGTGGAAGCGATTGCTTTGTTATCCAGATATCTCTCTGAATTTTAGTCAACCCGCGCGCAGGGTTCGACTTCGCGTTGGTTTAAGCAGTGGGATTCCTGCTCAGTCCTTTGTTGGCGTTCCTTTGCCGGGTCGTCCCGGTCCGCCCTTGCTCTGGGCGCCTTGGCGTCCGGCCCATGGCTGTTGCATCTCCTTGCTCGGCCGATATGGGTAATTGGTGCGCGTCTTTGGGTTCAATACCCTCAACGCACTTCTCCCATAAAGGGAGGTGAGCGTCCCTCAGCGGAGGGTTCGGTTCGTGTTCCCGAAGGGCTTCGGGGATCCGAACGAAACCGAATAAACGCTCTGAAAAGCGGGTTTCGACTTAGGCTCTTTTTGGGCCAATCAGAAGCCTAGGGAAGGGGCTAAAAGAGGCAAGGCTTTGCCTGCCTCTTGCCCATCGGGTTTAGCTAACCCTCCGGTCTCTCAAGCTGAGATGTTCAGTGTGAGATGGGCTTTGCCCAGACTCAGGGTTGGTCCCTTGTACCAGGATTCACATCCCCTGCTCTTGTCCCTTTTTTGGGTCGGACATCGAGACTAATTAGCCTTTTATGGTTTATTCTTCTTTGTCTGTGATGGGATCACATGCGCCTCATAGTCTCGCAGCCTCGGGGCTCCGTCGGGTGAGGAGGCTTATGGCGGTTCATGCGTGAATCCGACCGTTTCGGCCTTTGTTCGTAATTCTTTGTCACGATCATTTCAGGCGGATCCAGTTTTGGAAGCGGCCTCTCAAGCTTCGGTTTCCGAATCGCTGGGGCAGGCAGAGCCTTAGTTGCTCTCCCTTTGTGGGTAGAAGCGATTGCTTTGTTCTAAACTTTCCCTGACTTTTAGTCAACCCGCGCGCAGGGTTCGACTTTGCTTGGGTTCAGGCAGCGGGATTCCTCCGAGCGTTTTTCTCTTGCGGAGGATTTCTAGCTGGATTTTGGACGCATTGAAGCGGTGCTTCTTTTGAGCGTCATGTTTGGTTTGCAGTGGTCATAGTTTTCCACTGCAGCTGCCTCGGTCATGTACCATCGCAGAGTATTGGTTGGTGGCTGTCTTCGTTCCTTTCTCCCCGCTTGGGAGGCCATCTCCGGGGACGCTTTTGTTCTCTTTGACGGACGAGACGGATTCTTCATAGATCTGTCCGCCCCGCTCCCCGGAGGTGCTATAGGAACTCGGTCACCTCACAGGCTGTCTTTTTCCCTTTCTCCGACTTTTGTTATTCCCAAGCGCTCGGGAAAACTTACATTTTCGGATGGAGACTCTCGCCTCCATTCTCCCGTTGATCAAGAGGAAGGACTACGCGGTCTTGATAGTTTTTGAAGATGCGTATTTCCACTTTCCCGTTCATCGCGCTTTGCGCGATCTTCTGGGGTTTTTCTTCCTCTCAGAGACTTATCGTTTTCGCACTCTTCCCTTCGGGCTGTGCCCAGTCCCTCGGGCTCTTACTCAGGTTGTAGCCGTGCTGGCAGCCTCTCTGAGGCGATGCGGCCTTCGGCTATTTTTGCTACCTGGACGATTGGCTTCTCCTAGCGGAGTTGCGCGATTGTTTGTTGGACGAGACTAGTTTGCTCGTCAATCTTACTCAAGACTTAGGTTTCCTAATAAATTGGGAAAAGTCAGAGTTAGTTCCCACTCGCAGCCCAGTTTTTCTGGGGGCAGTGTTAGACATAAGGAATCAGTTGGCTCGGCCCAGTCGAGACAGGATTCTCACCATTGTCTCTGCGGCTCGCAAGCTCTTGCTGGCCAGAAGAGTCTCGGCCAGACAGTGGCTTCAGTTTCTAGGTTATCTAGCCAGTCTAGTCGATGTTTTAGAGGACTGCCGGCTCCTCATGAGACCCTTTCAGAGACCTCTCCTCAGGTTCTTCAAGCCGGGAAAAGACTCTCTTTTGGTCTGGATTCCAGTACCAGTAAGGATCAAGTCTCTTCTCTCTTGTTGGACGAGCGAGGTGTTTCTCGCGCGAGGCAGGTCCTTCTCTGCCCCTCTTCCGTCGATATCGGTTTTGACGGACGCCTCTCGGTTGGGGTGGGGAGGACACTGCAACGGCACCACGGTTGCGGGGGATTGGTCTCATCTTGGGACTCTTCCTCATATCAATGTCCTGGAGTTTATGGCAGTTCTGTTGACCTTGCTCCATTTCAGAAGTCGACTTCTCAGTCGTTCGGTTCTGATTCTCACGGACAATGTTACTGTGGCGGCATATATCAATCGGCAGGGAGGCACTCGTTCGGTTACCCTGAATGCCCTAGCAGCTCAGCTGTGGAGGTGGTGTCGTCGCATGGCAATCACACCCGTGGCCTCTTTCATCCCCGGTCGGGAAAACCTCATTGCGGATTTTCTGTCTCGGGGCAGGTATCTTCCATCGGAATGGACGCTCCATCCGGAGGTATTTTGCCGCATTCGCAGTTGCCTAGGTCCACTGGAAGTGGATCTATTTGCGTCGGTGCTAAATCACCAGCTGCCGAAGTATTGCTCCCGTGTTCGCGATCAGGGAGCATGGGCTCTCGATGCTTTCTCCCTCAGCTGGGAGAACCTTCAGGGATTCGCCTTTCCTCCCTTCCAACTGATTCCGCGTGTCTTGCGGAAAATCAGGGAAGATCGGGCGCGGGTGCTCGTAATAGCTCCCTTTTGGCCCAGGAGGAATTGGTTTCCAGAACTTATGAGCCTCCTAAGGACTCAACCGTTCGTTCTCCCGTTAAGAGCGGATCTGGTGTTACAGCCCCTATCGGGGATTCTTCACCACAGTCCGGAGTCTCTTCATTTGACTGCTTGGCCCCTGTCAGGGAATCTGCAAGACAGTCGGGTCTCTCTGATAGAGCCGCGGACTTTTTAATGTCCAGTCGTAGGGTTTCTACTAGGGAAATTTACAATTCCCGTCTCTCGGTCTTTTTCCTTTGGTGCAAAGAGAGAAATCAAACCCCTTCTAAGGCTCCTATTGGTTCAATTGCGGATTTCTTAATCTCGTTATTTGACAAAGGGAGATCTATCTCTACTATCCGAGGCTACCGTTCGGCGATCGGGCCCATTCATTCGGGTTTCTCGGATGGTTCGGGGATTTCCAATTCCCCGCTACTAAGTGGTTTGATTCGTTCGTTCTTTCTGAAACGACCTTCTTTTTCTAAGTTAGTGCCGTCTTGGAGTCTGCCTAAGGTCCTGGAGGCCTTGGCGAAACCTCCTTTCGAACCGTTAGGTGAAGCTTCGCTTCATCATCTTACGGTTAAGACGCTCTTTTTGGTAGCTATTGCCTCTGGGCAGAGGCGCAGTACTCTTCATGCTCTCTGTCTTACTCCTGGTCATGTTCGCTGGGAGAGAAAAGGCGTTAGATTGATTCCTAGGGCTTCTTTTGTTGCCAAGAATCAGACAGCTGCCTCTGGCCCTGTTGAGATTTTTCGCTTTCTAACTTTTCTTTGGTGCGTGAGGACAAAGTTTGGTGTCCTGTAAGGGCTCTCAAATGGTATATTGATAAGACTAAGTCTTATCGTAAGGATGATCAGTTGTTCCTGATCACTAGAGAGCCTTTTTCTCCTGCCTCTCTTGATTCCATCTCTAGATGGATCGTTGAAGCTATTAGGGCCGCTGGCACAGAGGCTCTTTTATCCGACAGTGAGCCTCGTGCTCATGATACTCGTAGTGTCAGCACTTCTTGGGCTCTGTTTCAAGGTGTGGCGCTTGTTGATATTTTGAAGGCTGCTTATTGGCGTTCGCCCAATTCCTTCATTTCTTGCTACCTTAGGGACGTTCCCGCAGGTGAAGCTTTGTTTGCGTCAGCCACCTTGAAGGCCGCTGTGTCTTCTTTGTAGTCTTTGGTGTAATCCTATTCCCTTCTGCTCGAAACATGCCTCCCGGTCTTTGAGTTGGCGCTGGTCTGGCATAATAGGTATATATGATTTATTGCAGTAAATTTGTAAAATCAGCACTGATTTTCTTATTTACTATATAAATCTATATACCTACCTATGACCCTCCCTCCTTCCCCTCACCTTGCAAGCAACATGTTTCTACTTGGGATTGCTCGCAAAAGAGGAAGATGGCCGTAGCGTGTTGACGCGCGTGAGTGGCGAAGGGGACAATAGGATTACGGGGGGTGCGCACAATATTGTGACTCATGTGTGTTAAATTCTCGAAGGGGTCCCGTAGTCAAGACTACAGGCATAATAGGTAGGTATATAGATTTATATAGTAAATAAGAAAATCAGTGCTGATTTTACAATTTAGGGGCCGTTTGCGAGCACGCAAAGCGTGCGAATTTGGTTCCCCAGGGGAATTTGGCTCCCCAGGGGGTGGGTGCAGGGAGGGGGAGTTTTTAGTTTTGACGTTTTATAGCAAATTTGAGATAAAGATGTTTCTCCCCTTCACAGATAAAGGGTATGGGTTGGGCATGAAGCTACAAACCAGCTTCATGGGTTGGCAGAATTATTACTCCCTCCGGAAATTCAATGTTTAGAAATGAATTTATGAAATATGGATGGCACGTCAGCCCTTAAAAAGTGCCTCCCAACCCTCTAAGAACCATTCCTCGCATGTGGATACCGAAAGGTGGGGACCGAATGAGCCAGGGGAGGTGCTTATTCGAACCAAAAAAAGGCTCCAAATCCTTAGCGTAATATATGTACTGTATAATATATAGATACATGTATATAGATATAGATAGATAGATAATGATCTTGATTTTTTTTTCTGCCAGCAAACTCCGCTCCAATCTCCAGCACATCATGGCCTCCTTTCATCAGGTTAGTCAGTACTATCGCTACGGCAACTATGTCATCTTTAGGGAAGAGATGATCAGGAGATTGGCGGATCTTATCTTCACGAAAGGTAGGCCTGCTCCCAAGGGAGAAAGAGACAGAAAGAAATCAGCATAAACAAAAAACAAGAAGATTCGTAAAAGAGAAAAATAACAAAAGAACAGGGAAAAATTGAGAGAGAGAGAGATGGAGAGTAATGGGAAAACAGTATATGTGATGTGTGGAAAAGAAAATTATAATAAAGATAGAGTAGAGGCTGGATAAAGAGTGAAATTAAAGCAGAACCAGAAAAAGGGAAAAAATAGGAAAGGACACAAACTAGAAAAATAGAAAGAGAAAGAGAGGAGGAGGCAAGAGGGATTGAGGAAGGGAAGGAGAGAGGGATGAATGGAGAGAGGGATGAATGGGGAGAGGAAAAGGGAGAGAGAGAGAGAGAGAAAGAAGGCGAGTGAGGGAAAGAATATATGAGGGAGGGATCGGATTGAAATGCAAGACATTAGGCAGAAGAGAATTCTGTGAGAGAAAGTAAGAATCGGTGCAGTGAGAGAGAGGGGTGGGGGGGAGGAGGAATTAGGAATGACCACAAGCAATTGCAATGTCAATACAATTTTATGCAGTTTACAATGCAATTAAATTTACAAACATGTACCAGAAGCAGGATTTCATGAAGTAAGTTTTTAATCATTGTTTGTTTCTTCATTGGCTCATCTTTATAAAATAATGTTCGTGGTATCAAACCTCACAGTCTGGACCATACTGAATTCTGAAGAAAATCAAGATACCTTTAGTCCAAGCATGTTAGATATGCTGTTAAATTTGTAGCAGTTAAAGCTGCATATTTTCTGGGAAAGAGTTTAGAAAATGGACAAAGCAGGAAGGCAGGCATACATGTATATGCGTAGTATACAAGATTAGTAACCTGATGGTATGTGATTTTTCCCTTAAGTTCAACTTCCCTGCTTCTCTTCTACAGAGAGCATCAAGACACAGCTTGAAGAGATGGAGATTAAGCAGGAGGCAAGGGTGGAGATCGCCAGGAGACACATCCACAAGAATAATGATCCCAAACCCAACTCCACCACGTCCACCAACACTGCCACAACCACCACCATTAACTCTATTACAACCACCACCAATGGGAAGATTGGCAGCAAAGGAGAGGATGAGGGAGGGAAGGAAGGACGAGATAGGGAATAAGAAGGATGAGCTGGGAGAGACCCGCCTCCAGGATGAGTCTATTGGAGATGCAGAGGAGCAGGAGCAGGAGATTGTGGCGGAGCTGAAGGAGTATGCCCGGATGAGGGAAGAGCTGGAGGCAGTGGAGAAGGCTATCAGAGAGATTGAGGTTATCTTAGAGGCTGTTACACCTGCTTTGGTAAGTCTGACTTGTGAACTTTTTCTTAAGAAATGCCCATTTCTTAAAGGGATACATTAACTCATAAACTAAAAGGATGGAGAATTTTTTTTTTAAACATTGCACAAAATATATAAGTGGCATACATGGGAGACATAAACAAGCCAGAATAATCTGTGGGCTATCTTCCGAAGGCATTATGTTTTCGAGTTGTCCGTCCGTCCGTCCCGCTTTCTTGTTCAGCCCAGTGAGTGTGATGGAGACCTCTGTGTTTCGCTCGCCTACCAGCGAGTCTAACACGATGGTCAGGGGAGGTAAGGGCGTCAGTCTGTCGGCTCGCTCTGGTATTTTTATACCGGGAGCGTCGAGCAAGACAGGCTTTATAGGTAAGTTAGGTGTTCATAATGTTTCGGACCGAACACCCATCATTAGCAATTCTGGCTCCCTCCAACTCACTACCACCGCGTCTGCAGTTGGGGGGGGGGCGGTAGCTAGTATTACCGGGTCGTCTTGACCCCCGACCACCGTCGGGAGCCTGGAGGGGGCATTAACTGGTAAGACCGCTAAGCGGTCAGCTAATGATGTTACTGGGTCTTGCCGACCCCCGACCACCGTCGGGGTGCCTAGCGAGATTTCACCCAGTGTTACTGGCTTCCCCCGACATCCGACCACCGTCGGTGTGTCTGGGGGAATTACAGTCGGTAACGCAAATCCGCATCCCGCTAAGAAGACCTCCTCCTCGAGCAGGTTCTCGCAGCGGAAGACTGCTGGTTCCCGCCAGCCACTGACCAACGTCAGTGCTCCGGGTGCTATTCCCAGCAGTGCTGCAATGCAGCAGCCCGTCCACCCCCCAGCAGTTAATGCGAATCGGGGCTCTGGTCGGGGAAGCACAGTCCCTAGAGTTGCGGCCGAATTGCTTCTCCCCACTGGGGAGCCCGGCCCAGACAATTTGGGTAGTAAGGCTTCTATACTGCAGCCTAACACTTCCCGTGCTTCTAAACGGCCTTCTATTACGGTGGCTCACACCCCCGCTAAGAAACTTAAAGCCAAGACGGGTAAATCCAAGGATAAACCCAAGTCGGGTAAGAAGGCTCCGCCCTCTCTTCCCCCCGACTCTCAATCTGAGTTGCTCAGATTAATGAGACACTTTGCTGAGCAGCATGGTTTGGATACTAATCCCCCGACGCTGCCGGTTACTGAGACGGGTTCTCCCCAGTCAGTTATCACTGTGATGGAGGATGTTCCCGAGTCGGACCCCGGTGTTTTCCCGGTCTCCGATATTCATGAGAACCTGGGACAATTTTGTCCGAATGCGGTATCTCGACCTACTCCTCCCGTGCCTGCGGCTCTCGGAGCCCCGCCGGGGGAGGAGTCTGTCACTGGTCCGTGGGCATATCCACCCCCATGGGATTTTCCCCACCGGACAACTTCTCCCGAATTTGATTCCGTCTCGCAGGTTTCTACCCTGTCTGTTTCAGAATCTCAGGCCGGCTACGACCCCCAGCCTTGTCAGGCTATGGCGGCAGATGCCAAGGCCCTGTTAGAGAAGTATATGCCAGAAATTTTTCCCCAAGTCCAGTCGGACAGTGATCAGCCATCGCTGTTATTCAGACAGCATGGCCCGTCTCCTGGTATTCCTTCAGTTGAACTGAATGTGACCGAGGGGGACTCCAATTTGTTGGATGAACTCCTGCTTTTGTTAGCTGGACTTCAGTGGTCTCAGCTCTCATCAGTGGCGATTGACATTACGTATCAACGCCGCAAGTTGGCGCTCTCCACACTGGGAGTGCTAGAGAAAGACATCCCGCCTCTCTTGCGGGGTATCCCTTCCTCGCATCCCAAACTCTTTGGGGGCCAGTTCAATGAGGTCTTCCACAAAGAGATAGAGGGTCGCAAACAGGCAAAGGAGATGGCCAGACAATTCTTGCCCACTCAGCCTGCTCGGTCCTTTCCGAAGTCTAAGTCGGTCTCGACAGGCGCTAACCGCTCAAAGCGTCGAGTGACTGTGACTATCCCTCGGGTTGAGACCCCTACCATGGGCAACCGTGGTAGAGGCTCGGCGAGAGGAAGAGGGGGGCGTAAGACCGCCGCCAAGGGCCCGGTCAGGCCCAAGTCGGCCTTTTGATACCTTACCCCGAGTGCTTGTGGACAGTGTAGGCGGGCGGCTCCGGAGATTCCTCCCAGTTTGGGAGGCAATCTCCGGCTTTTACATAGATCTGATAAAGCCAATTCCAAACGGCGCCATCAGAATCCGCCCGCCTCCAATGTCCGCCCTTTTCCAGCAGCACATCTCCTCAGAGATCGCCACGCTGCTGGGAAAGGGCGCTCTAGAAAGGGTGAGAGATCGTCCTCATCTCTGTCTCTCCCCAATATTTGTCATTCCCAAGCGCTCGGGAAGTTTACGTATGATTCTAAATATGAAAAGAATCAGCAGGTTTATACCTCCAGTGCATTTTCGCATGGAGACCTTGGCATCTATTCTGCCCTTGATCAAGCGGGACGACCTTGCGATCTCCCTCGATCTCAAAGACGCGTACTTTCACATTCCCATCCACTCTCTGTCGAGAAATTTGCTGGGATTCGCGTTCCGGGGCGAAACGTTTCGATTTCGTGCCCTGCCCTTCGGGCTGAGGCCGGCCCCTCGAGTCTTTACCCGAATAGTGTCGGCCCTGGCCGCGTTTCTACGGAATCGCGGCCTCCGATTATTCGTCTATCTAGACGATTCGCTCCTAGTTGCAAACTCAGAGTCCCTCCTGTTGGATCAGTTATGCCTTTTACTGCGGCTAACGCAAGACTTAGGCTTTCTGATAAACTGGGAAAAATCAGAATTATCTCCCACACGTACCCCGATGTACTTGGGTGCGGAGATAGATATCCCGAATCAGCTTGCCCGCCCCAGTCGGGACAGAATTTGGACTATCACCATGACCGCACGGTCATTGCGAGCGGCCCGCAGGGTCAGAGCCAGACAATGGCTTCAATTCCTGGGCTATCTGGCCAGTCTAGTCGACGTCTTGCCAGACTGCAGGCTGTTGATGAGGCCCTTTCAGAGGCACCTCCTCAAGTTTTTCAGACCGGGCAAAGATTCTCCTTTGGGGTGGATTCCACTCCAAGAGATATCAAGCTCCTTCTCGCCCCCTGGACGAACAGTTCGTTTCCTGCCCAAGGCAAGCCTCTCTGTACCCCTCTTCCGTCAGTTTCTCTGGCGACAGACGCCTCCCTTCTCGGTTGGGGTGGTCATTGGCGGGGCGAGATGATTTCAAGGGACTGGTCTCACTTGAGAGTTATGCCCCATATCAATGTTTTGGAAATGATGGCGGTCAGCCTGTCTCTTCATCATTTAAGGCCCGGTCTTGTTGGTCGCACTGTACTCATTCTTACGGACAATGTCACAGTAGCTGCCTATATTAATCGCCAAGGTGGCACTCAGTCTTCCTCTCTGAACACCTTAGCTGCCCAGTTGTGGAGGTGGTGCCTGTCTATGAACATTATTCCGGTAGCCTCCTACATTCGCGGTCAGGACAATCTGATCACAGATTTTCTGTCTCGGGGCAAATGCCTCCCGTCAGAGTGGACTCTTCATCCGGAGGTGTTTGCTCTTCTCCAAGAGGTGTGGGGTCCTCTCGAGATCGATCTGTTCGCCTCCACCCTCAATCACCGACTCCCGAGGTATTGCTCGCGGGTTCGGGATCAGGAGGCGTGGGCGATGGATGCCTTTTCCCTCCATTGGGGAGCTATCCGGGGATACGCTTTTCCCCCCATTCCTCTGATCCCTCAGGTCTTGAGGAAGGTCAAGGAGGACGGGGCTTGGCTCTTGTTGATAGCCCCACATTGGCCAGCGAGACATTGGTTTCCAGACCTGCTGAGTCTCCTGGCCGGCCATCCGTTTCCCCTTCCTCTCAGGGATGATTTGATAATTCATCCCCTCTCGGGGATTGTTCATCAACGCCCAGCGGTCCTCCACTTGATTGCCTGGCCGTTGTTGGGGAAGACGCCAGAAACTCGGGTCTCTCCGAGAGGGCCTCCCAGTTTGTTATGAGAAGCCGTAGAGACTCCAATAGAGATCTCTACAACTCTCGTCTAGGGGCCTTCTTTTCTTGGTGCGAGAATCAGGGTGTCTCGCCACGTGGAGCCCCTATTGGTGTTATTGCCGATTTTTTTTTTATCTCCCTTTTCGATAAGGGTAGATCGATTTCAACCATACGTGGCTATCGTTCGGCTATTGCCGCCGTCCACGTTGGTTTTGCTGATGGTTCGGGAGTCTTCAACTCCCCTCTTTTGGCTAGGTTGACTCGCTCCTTCTTCTTGCAGCGTCCATCAACTCGTAGCCTGACTCCTTCTTGGAGTCTACCCAAGGTCCTTGACGTGCTTGCGAAGCCACCTTTTGAACCTTTGGGTAAAGCGTCCCTTCACCATTTAACGGTCAAGACGCTGTTTTTAGTTGCTGTTGCTTCTGCACAGAGGAGGAGTACTCTTCATGCTCTGTGTATCACACCGGGTCACATCCGTTGGGAGACCATGGTGTGCGACTTATACCCAAGCCCTCCTTTATTGCCAAAAATCAGACTGCTTCCTGTGGACCAGTTGAGATTTTTCTTAGACCGCTGTCGGACCATTCCTCGGTGCAGGAGGATAAGGTCTGGTGTCCGGTGAGGGCCTTGAAATGGTATTTAGATAGGACTAAGACTCTTCGTAAGAGTGATCAGCTTTTTGTCATCACTCGAGAGCCCCTTTTCCCCCGCTTCCAGAGAATCCATTTCTAGATGGATAGTCGAAGCGATCCAGGCAGCTGGGCCGGAGGCCCTATTAAGTGATGGGAAGCCCGTGCTCACGATACCAGGGGCATCAGTGCCTCTTGGGCTCTTTTCCAAGGGGTGCCCCTATGAGGGCAGCCTACTGGCGCTCCTCCACGTCCTTCACATCTTTTTATTTGAAAGATGTTCTGTCTGTTGAGTCTTTTTCTAACAAGACGTTGCAAGCTGCAACGTCATCCTTGGGTTCCTGTTGACCTTCCTCTTGGGACATGCCCCCCATTTGAATCTGTGCTGGTCTAGCAAATAGGTAGGTACATTGATTTATTGTAGTAAATCAGTAAAATCAGAAGTGATTTTGTTATTTGCTAGATAAATATATGTACCTACCTATGTCCCACCCTCCTACCCCACTCCTTGCCTAGCAACATGTCAAAGTTTGTCTGAGGCTGCTCGTAAAGAGGAGGATTGTGTGCGCGCGTCATGCGTACGTGCACAGAGGAAGGCGTGATCCTAGGGGGGGTATATGCACTGTCGTGACTTTAATTACTCGAATGGCTTGCGTAGTCGGAAGACTAGCAAATAGGTAGGTACATAGATTTATCTAGCAAATAATAAAATTACTTCTGATTTTACTGATTTATTTTATCCTGGTGGACGTGTAGTACGTGATTTTAATTGTTTTCGGTGAAAATCTGGTGAGTTTGTTCGACGTGAGTGAGTCTATCGCACTCGGGAGTGTCCGCGTGTGCTGTGAATGGGCTGTGTGGTTGTGAGAGTACGGTAGGCTAGGGAGTACATAACTATACACAGCGCTGTCGCGAAGCGACGGCATCTGGTCGGGCTAGGAGTACAGTGCCTGTGGCTGTGTGTAGTAGGATTGAACTTTTTTCTTTGGGTTATTACGGTCCTGTCATTTGAGATTTGGAGTAGTTTATAACTCATTTATGTCTGTTTGAGTGGATTTTGTAGTTGTAAAATATATACAAAAACTGTATTTTTTTTTTAATTCGTGTGGATTTGCAAAAATTTGGTGGCTGAGGTTCGCCGAATGTACGCCAGAATACACTTTGACTTTGTTGATGGGTGGTGACTGATGAGCTGAGTGAGTAAGCTCTGTGCCTCGCATGCATGTCATTTTGAAGTCGAGACCCAACTTATTTTGTCCATCATATTTATTTTTATCCAAGCCCGATGAAAAAAAAAAAACAACCCCAATTGCAATGTAAAGATAGAACATGAATACATTTACTATAAACTCTGACATGACTGAACACTGAATACAAATTGCTAACATTTTTTTCCTCACGACACCACGCTCTCTGACATGTCTAATCAATACTTTTAGGGGAGGGATGTTTCAATAATAAAATATCTTTTTCAGAAGAATTTTTTCAAGGGTGGGACACAAAAAGTTATGACCTGGATATGGCAAATCTTTTTTTTTTTTTTTTGGGGGGGGGGGGGAGATGTGCCTCTTGTTATCCCCTTTGAATGGCTACTGCTTACAAAAATAATCGCAACAAAACAAAACCTATATTGGTTTTACTTTTTTTTAAACACGAGAGGGGAACCAACCAGTAAAAGTATATCTATTTCTGCAGTTTCGAGAATAGTAGCGCCGCTAAGGCGTGGGTCTGCCGCCTTTGACGGCCTTTCTAGTTTCAAATGTTGCAGTTACCATCACTGACGTCTTTCTTTGCTCAAATTTTACTTGACTCTAGTCTTTATTTCCTTGAAGTGTGTGTTGAAGTGAAGTCCAGAAGTCTAGGCTTTTGTCTAGTCCGTATTAATGAGTGGCTTGACTTTGGCTAATAATTCAAAGTCAATCCAAATGATCAATATCAATTAATGAATAATAAGCAAACATGGAGTGAAAATTGAGAGTACATCTAGGCCAAATGCTAACTGCAGACATCGACATGACATTTCTAACTCCTTTATAGGCTTGTAAAAATTTTTCAAGACAGGAAACTTAGCAGTATTA